>JANHGN010004420.1:118086-147257 GCA_024605025.1 Megaceryle maxima
TTGCATGTGAGCTCTCCTCTGTACCACAGACAGTCATCAGACCTGAAAGCCACAGACAGTCATCAGACCTGAAAGCCACAGACAGTCATCAGACCTGAAAGCCTGGAAGTTGCTTGTGGGGGTCTTGCTGGAAGAGCTCAATTTGAGTATTTCTCTTACAAAATGGTTAGCTGTTGAGCAGGTTCTTTGGATCACAAGGCACGTTACAAAACCTGCCATACATTTTTGCCTGAGAGGATGAGCCTCTCAACAATGCTGGGTGAGCAGCCACTTTGCACACTGCTGCCATGTATACTTTTCTACATAATCTGCATGCATTCTACAAGCCCAAATATAAATACAGGAAAGATAACACATACAAAAGGAATAACGTCATGCTCATTTTAATTTTCCTTTTCATAAGGAAAGTTCATCATCATTCATCACAATGAATTAATCTGCTAATACATTTTCCCTTAGGGCATGTATGTTTCCTTGACTAAATTATTACTGAAATTGATTATAGTTTAAGACCCACTCCCCAACATGTGCAAGACCTTGATTTATTATTAAATGGTTAGACTATTGTACATTTGTAAAATGGACATATTATGGATTTAACTTAGATATTTTGTTAGTTCAGTAGCAATGAAACTGTGGATGTCAAATACAGTTTGCATAATTTTGGTTGATGTAGCAGTTGCTGTTGCTATAAAACTAACTGGTGCAGCAATTGCCCACTTCAGTATAAATACATTTAAGGAAGCCTTCCTATTAGGCTGTGGAGACAAAAGACATTTTCTCTCTTGTCAGTGAGAAAGAGAGAGGTAGGATGCATGGAGCTTTTCATGGTGGAAAGGAAAAATGGCTGTTAATTCTTTCCCCAAATAAAGGAATTCATTTGTTTCATTTTTTTCATAGTAAGAAGAGCCAGAGGAGCCCTTAGCTTTTGAAGAAATAAAGAGAAATCAACATTCAAAACCAAATTGCAACTCTCTGCCGTTATTTACTGTTCTAAGCATAGTGAGATGCCTTGCAGTGCATCACAGTTACAATGGCAGCAGAGTTGGAAAATGCGGATGCTCCATTATAAGACTCACCTCTGGATCAACAGACAATTATGTATAAAGACAAGAAGCAGTCACTTTCCATAAGGGAGCACCACAGGATCTGACAAGACCCACCATTCCTGTCTAATCTCAGTTTACACTGAACACACGTGCACCGAACACATACACAGAGAGCTACTCTCCAGCCAGCAGCCTGCTTGCAGGAGTGACGGAGAGCTAGCACACGGGCTGGTTCTCATTCTCGGAGCAGCAAACCCAAGAGGCAGATTAACTGAGATCTGCCAGGAATCCAGGGGATAGGGAAAGATAATCTCTTTGAAGTCTGCAGCCCTCTCGCACACAATTTTGAAACAAGCTGTTTCTCCTCACCAATTTCAACATGCTACTTTCGAAATTAAGAAACAAGGTGGTATCTTACCACGGCTTATTTAGCACCTGTAAACTCCATGGCTTGTGGTATAGTGCTGTACAATGGACAAAATGCCTACTTCAAATCAAGTTTCAGTTAGTGCATTTAGATAGAAGCCAAAAAACATAGAGTCACTATTTATTCCCCTGGCTTTCTGACTGCATGTTCATTCATTATTCCTAAGGTACTAAAATTAATCAGAACAAAACCCCAAACACTGGGACTTGCTCATGTTGTGTTCAAAATAATTTCATTAATTTTCACATCAGAAACAGCATGCACCTTCTTCAGTTTAACCTATCTCCTCCTGATTCCAGTGGATGTAGCAGCTTTGGGCAAACAATTTAGGATTAAGAATTCAGGATCATTCTCAATAAAGTAAATCCATCCTGATCTCACCGAGTCATTGCCATTTACCTGTGGTGAAGGAAGCTTAGCTGCAGACCCTTTCAGAAACTGTTAAGTTTCTCAGATATTTGTCATTCTTCTGTAGTGCACCTGTGCCTCCTCAGGAGCTTACTATCTCAAATACTTCAGCTGTACCTATTTTATCTATGCCAAAGGTTCAAGTCCAGTTTACCTAAGGAGCTGTTCTTTTGTTCAGTACTTATTTTGACAGCTTGCTTTCCCCAAACATGGGATCTGTAAAATACAATTTAACAGTAAAAAAGAATTGTCTTAGGAGTTGTCAGTTTAACCAGATGTGAGGATGACAAAGTAAAAGTGTTCCCTCTTGTTATTACCGATCAAAATGAGAAAGAAAAGTTCACCACCTTCCAATGCATTTTTCCATGTCGTAAAAGATTAAGACAGTTAGTTTCAAGTGTTTCTGAAACTATTCCTTCTACTTCTTATTGGACTTTTACTCTAGCAATAGTGTGTCTTAGTATCCCAAATTTTTCTCCCAGCTTCTTGCAATCTCAAGCAGAAGTATTCTGACATACTGTCCATGACACTCAATCAGACATGAACTCTGTCCTGTGCTTGCTTATAGCTTTGCTGTTAAATCCAGTGAATCCTAGACCTTCTGCTATTGTGAAAGCAGACAAGTTATCTTTAATCAGCTGGAAGATGTGAAATACACTGTGGAAAAAAAAATCTTTAATGGATCCAGATTCATTTTAATTACTTTTCCTCCAGCTTCAGTTATCTTTGAGTTCACCTCCCTCAGATAACCTTCAACATATCCTAGCTAACAGACTGAGTTGTCATTCCTGGAGTTCCTGCCCTCTCTCAAGGTGCATCTGTAGCCATTCGGACTGATTCACTACTTTCACTACTGATGCAGGTGCCCAGGTGTGTATCCAAATTGAGCACTAAGGGCTGGATCCCACCACGAGGACCCAGCAGCAGCAGCTCTCCACAGCAGTCCTGCTACACTTAATTTGAGCCCCATGATCAAATGCATACTAAAAAACTGCTTCTGCTGGAAGAAAAGTAGATTGCAATCTTCTTATTCTTTTGAAGTGATTTCAAGGCCTCTTTAGAAGAGGTTTAAATATTGATATTCAACAAAATGAGGGAAGAGCAAATTTGAGGGGGCCCAATAGCTAAGAAGGCCTGCAGGGAATTTTTTTTTTTCCATTACCTTCATTGTCAGAGATGTCAGCTTACATATTTTTATCATGGCTCTCTTACTTGTTTTCTTTAGGCTTTTCTTGATTAAGAAAGAATAGCTGATATTTGACTGAATTAAAAAAAAAAAAAAAAAGAAAAGAAAAGAAATAAAAAACCAACAACAAACCAAACAAGACAATTCGGAGCAGACTATTACAAGGAAAAGCTGGAAAATGGGTACTCGACTGAACTGTAAGCACCCAAACAACAGAAGGCAGTTAAGATGCTGAATTAACAAAGCCAGGATTCCTACAGACCCATTCTCATACAAAATCCAGTTGAATCTTTTCCCACATTTGTGACACTTGTAATCTTTCTCCCTCCCTGGTCTGTTCACTCCCTGGAGTCTAATTAGTGTTGTGCTTAGACGGAGCCTTTACATCTACTCATTGCTGTGCAAGTTCCAGGAAGGTAAATTCCCCGACATCTCTGCAAAACCCAATCAATAGATTATTATGGAGGAAAAGCCAAACAGCCACACAAATTATTGCTCACGCAGAACATGACCATACTATCTTCCTGTCCTTTGAAAAGCAAGCTAAAAAACAGAGCTGCTCTGTTTGTTTTGAGCATTTTTGAGTGCCTGTGCCTAACTCGGAGCAGACAAGGCTGGTATTCAAATGCAGCATTTTGAAAAATGCAAGGAAAAATTCAAAGGCTCTCTATTGTCTCCGAGTAAGAAAAGAGGATATTGTGTGAAAGGGGATGCATGCCTGTTCAGCTGGGTAAGGTCTTCTGCTATCTTTTTAATTGCTCATTAGACAGCTCATCTGTGTATACTTGCAGTGAAGAAAAACCCATCCAAAGTATGTCACAAGCAGATGAGCGAGCCGCACAGCAGTAACTCCTGACAGAGCTCTGAGGCACGGTCTCAGGAGTGGAACAGGGAAGGGAGAAGGGTATATAGATCGACCAGAAGGCCAATATGCTGAAATGGAACCTTTCACATTTTCCATAGCGGTAGATGAATTGTTTAGATTACAAAAACCCATAAGAGTAGTAAGTGCAAGTAACTCCTTTGCACATGCTGCAGCAATTCGGAAATGGCTACTGCCTTACCACACTGAAAAGTGCAATAGGACAAGTGTGCTCACAAGAATTTCATAGCTGCACCAATGACCACCTGGGCTGCACATCCTCCTGAAGCTACACCTCTCCTCTAAAGCACACCTGAAAAGATAATGTCTTGCCATAATACATTCATGATAAGCAGCTGCTAGGTGAGCTTGTCTTTGCCACTCTCCTGCCAGCTCTTTGCCCTAAGCGTGAACACTTTACTTTGCCTGCCTTCCACTCCAGCAGCTATTGTATAAATTCTTCACTGTGCATTAGCCTATTGGTTTATTTATTAGAAGTCAAGAATACATTTACTACATCCCTCTTTATGAAGCATTCTTTTAAGAGAGCTTCCATACTAATTAAGTTAAATGTGATAATGACACCCTGTTGATGGAACTGAAGCTAATGATAATGATGCCATACATTTAGTTGCAAGCACCTATTCAGTTAAATAAATGGGTCTATTCTTTGAACACCACTATGTCCCACAGCCTGGGAGAGTGCAGGAGGGAAAAAAAATATGTTACAATGCAGTTGCTTTGCAGGACAATAAATAGGTTTGCAATGAACTGCTCTGGCGTAGATGAACACGTGTCCAATCAATTACACTGTACTGGTATAGAGAGATACTTAATAGTAGAAAGATGGTGATTTCTAAAACTGGAATAATGAAAAATTGATGCCTTTTTAATAAAATGAGTACATGCTTGCTCTGTCCAGAATATTTTTATATGAACTACCATAAGTATTTGGAAAAAGGTATTTCTTCAGCAAATGTTTGAAAATCAATAATATTCTCCTTTGCTGATCAGATATCAGACTTTTTTCAGACTGGAAATGTGCTCTTAGGACTGAGTGTAAAACAATCTGAGTGAAATCACAATTCTTCATTGATTTTACACCCCAAGACTTCCCTCCCTCTTTCTCCAGAAACACTCGCACCAGTACAGCAGTGTTTTCTGCTGTACACCAAGATTCACCTTTCTGAAAGCATCTTCACCTCTCCTCTTGTTTAAAACAAGAGGGTGTATGGGGTTTTTTTGGTTGTTTTGTTTTGGGTTTGTTTGTTTTTGGTTTGTTTTGTTGTTTTCTTTCAAATTACAATGTATCTATTGTAATATTTATCTGAATAAATGATATCATCAATCTTTTTCACCTGCAACAGTCAGTTGTCTCTCCCATAGTATTTTCTTCTTTGTCCTTGCTTTCATGATTGAAGAAATATTAAAAATCTTCATCTTCTTAAAAATAATTTTCTTGAGTGTGGAAGCTCACAGTTACACCTTACATACATTATTATCTTTGAAAGGGTGCTGTACTCCTCAGGATTCAGCAGTTAGGGACTGTGGTAGCTACACCACAGGACACTTCCTCCTCCTCCATTTCTGTGAGATGAAGACCATGTCATCTCCTGCAAGCTACTGCTAAGTGCTGCCTTGAGACCACCTTTCTGAAAACATCACTGCCTGAAAAACTTTCTCACCTATTTTTATGGTAGCAGCCCAGGGTGAGCAGGGGCACCCCTCATCTGCCTGCAGCATTGTCCCCTCATACATCACTGTCTTGGGGCTGCCATTCTCACCCAAGCTCAACCTCAGCACATCCCACAAGGGAGACCATCTCACCCCACTGTCTGGACAGCTCAGGTCCTCCCTGTGTGCTGTGCCAACACCAGCTGGCTCGATATGAACTGTGTAAACAAGTGAATTTGGTTAACTGCATGGGAGTAATAACCTCCAGAGCCACAACTGAATCTAGAGGACGGATCAGCTACATGTGTTGGCAGGCACAGGCTCTGATATATTTTTCTTTCTGCCCACTTCCTATCCACTCACCAGCTGGTTAAAAGCAAAGTTTTTGAGGGTAGCCTGCTCTTCCAATCACACTCTTGATTTTGCAATACTGCTCAAATAGTCTTGCAAGTAATTCATGGACCAATTCACGATTGCCCACATATACATGCAATTGATTACTGGCTTGAAGATAAACTATTCTTTATCATCCAGTCCTTCACCCTCTCATGCACATCCTTAGTATGACAACCATGAACACTTCCATTAAAATCCACACAACTATTCAGATGTGTAAATTTAAAGCACATCCATATGTACTTGCAAGATTTGGGCCTGTTTCTGCTGCCATTCCATGTCTGCTGAGCCCCTATGACTTAGCATATTTCAAAAACATCTGGTGTAGTTAACAGAGTCCATGCTCCTATTCCCCCCTCCTTCTTTTTTATGTTTTCCCTCAAAGACATGACAGCATTGAGTGTAAATGGAAGCAATATGCTGCATATATGCAGAACCTAATAGATTCTGTCTCAGACTGATATATATGTGAAACTGAATCAATACATCTTTAAACCCATAAGATCTGCAGATGTCATTTACAGACTTGTAAATTACAAACTTTTACTGTCTTATTTTTACAGTTGATGATTGTAAAATATAAAATTGTGCATTATCACTGTGTAATAGCACAAGCTTCAGAAACACAGTGCTACAGAAGGGAGCATATATTGAAACCCAGGGTATTCAAGGGAGCCTTATAATGCAATTTTAAGCTCTACAGCCGACTGTATAATAAAACTGTAAAGCCAAATATGAAACAATGTTTGCTAATAACAGGAAAATGAAAACTGTATTGAATTCCTGGGACTTCAAAAACCATCAAGAAAAAACAGACACATAGAGGACATTTAATTAAGGCTAAAGACTATTAGAGTCATGCTAGGGCATCTGGTCACTCTACATTAAACTGAACACTACTGTGAATAATAAAGTATGTAAGGTTGACATAAAAATAACTTACAAGCAGTGTTGCAAGCTGACAGGAGCAAGGAAGTTTGAGTTAAGGTCCCTGCTCCCCCCTTTAAATCACCTGCCTGTGGCTGAAGTATATTGCAGCCACCCTCAGTGACAGTATTTGATGGCCAGGGCAAGAGCAGAGACCCAAATGGTCAGAAAACACTTCCAAAATGTAATTTTGCAGAGACCAAATAGGACTGCTCTGCCTTCTTGAGCAGCTCAAGCCCAGTGCACTTCCCAGCAGTTTCTTTTGCTCATAGCTTTCCAACATGGCAACTGTGGCACAGAAATGGCTTGGGCTGTCTGGTGCCCACGTGATCCCCACACCTTCTGTCTGACTGTAGCTTGGTGGCCTCCTGAGCATCCCCTGCACTGCTACAGGTTGCACACACCAGCCAGGAGTAATTCAAGAATGTGATGGGAGAAAACAGTGCTTATGATTTTAAAAGTTAACATCTTCATGCTGTTCCCCAGTGCTAAATCCTTCACTGCTCAGCTTTGAGGCTTTTGCTACTATCACTCTTCTGGCCACAGGGGAGGGAGGGAGGACCACAGGATGCACAAACAACACAAAGCAGTAACAAACCCCTAAAACTTCCCTGGCTTTTAGCCAACTTTTAGCATATGAATTCAGCATCCCATTATGAATATTTTTGATGCCAGGGATTGATGCCTACTGAACTCATGATGGGTCAAAACCCTAAAGATACTCTGTGCCTTAGAATATTGTGAAAGTAAGAGAGAGACATGACTTGTGTCCCCTGAGAGGCAGGCTGAGGTGGGGAATCCATGAAGAGAACTATTGCAGATGCCCAAGCTCTAAAAACAGCTTCATCCACAATTTGTGCCTTCTTGGGCACCAGAAAACCCACTGTGAAGCCCCAGTTTTGCTCCCAAATGGGCACCTACTCATCTGAACATTTCTCCTCACAGTGTTCTCCTGAGTAGACAGTCTGGTGTCTGAAAGGGGTGACCTCATACTACTGCTTTAGGATAAAATTCAATTAAGAAGTCTGTCAGCCACGAGAGGCATGTCCATAGGGAACCAGGCTTCATTAGTTCCCATGCTCACAGCCCTATTGCTCTGTATAGTGCAAAACCAGAAGTGCTTTTATAAAGCTTTTTTGCGATTTCTCCTCAGTACTATCAAGTTTACCTGCTCTACCATACAAAGGGGATTGCTGCAACACTGCATTTTATAAAATAACTTATTTATAACAAAATATCAAAGAAGACAATAGCAATTGTTTATTATTGGCAATTTTTGGTGCCCAACCTAATTCTTGCTCTACATTAAAAACATCACAACCCAGAGTCAGATGCCCTCCCTCCAGTTCATCCAAAAGGTACCCTCCTGTAATGTGATGATCTTTTCCAGAGCTACTGAAAAACAGAGTGCAAATTATTCTGAGACATAGGGGAAGTCCTACAGTTTGTACATGTTGCAGGACACAGTGCCATCTTATTCAGAGGAAAAAGGGGATGAGAGCCCAACAAAGTAATTTCAGAGGTCTTGGTTCTACCAAGCCCCCCTTAGGTAGATTCCTATTTCTGCCTACAATCACATGCAAGATGTGAATATAAGTTTATTACTGAGCCAGGGGGAACTGTAGCTCTTACTATCCTTACTTGCATGGAAGAATTAGAAACAAAAAAACCCCACAAACCAACAAACAAAAACAAACAAACAAAACCAAAACCAAAACAAACCAAAACACCAAAAGAAAGCAATTATAAGTTTGGTATTTGCTCACTTCCTCACTTAATACCTATGTGAATTTCCTTTTTTTTTTTTTTAATTTGCCTTCAGTTTTCAGAGTGTGGCTTGATCATACTTTTTCTGCAACAACACTCCGAGTCTTATATTTCCACTTGTCTCCACCATCTGGAACAGTATGTGAAAAATTGGGTACTATATGACCTGCTATAAAATCATTACCTCACATGCATATGCGTGCCTTTCACAACAGCCTCTTCCTCCATCTCTCTCTCTCCATCAATAACCTGTCCTGGTCCTCAGAACTTTTTCTTTTTTTTCTTTCAAATATGCCATGCACGTGGCAGGTGAATAAAAAAATAACAGAATCTCAGTGAAGAGACAGAGGCAACAACATGAAGTGTTCTGAAGAGATAGGAGATCAAAAAAGGTTTCCTTCACACATCCCTTAAAGGTCTATTCATATATATAATAGTCTCATCATACCATGGAATTACTTTGCATGGGAGCTCAGCGTGTGTGTGTTTTTATCAGCCAGCTTCCAAAAGTATGTGCCTTTAGGAGGGACAGCCACCATGGCAGCCTGGGAATGGTGGCAGGAGAGCTGGGCACTGAGAGACAGCTGCTGCTGCTGGGAGTAGAAAGTCCAGCTTCTCCTGTAGCCAATTTTCAGACACAATATCCCAGCCCCAGTTATCAGAGAATTATCTTCATATGGATTCAACCTCACAGGTGAGGTTTTTAAAACAAACACACTTGAAATAAAATGTACATATATAAATATACATACTTATATATACACATACACACATTTGTATCTACAGACTCAGGAATCTGACAAGCCCTGGGATGAAGGGATGGTTGTGGCAGAGATATGTATCCCAGTGCCCTGAGTCCTGGGCCATCATTAGCCTGACCAGGGTATTTTCCTTTCTCTTGTGGGGATCCCTCTCTAGTCATGGGGTCAGGTCTGGGACAAAGGGAGATGGTGCCAGGGGTAATATAGGAATTACCCTGTACAGGGAGGGGACTTTTTCTCCTCTTCTGTCAGCAGTGGCACTTCAGCTCAGTTTTACAGGAGCCCAGTACAGCTGTCTCATGGCATGCTTTCCAGGGTGTCTTCTAAATGAGAATACAAAAAGTATGGGAATGATTTAAAATATTTGCTACCTTTCCCTGAAAGCCTCTGTCTTACTTCCTGTCCAGTCCATCTGTCTTGGGGACTTCTTATTTGGGAAAAGCCATGCCTCATGAGATTCCACATCCCAGGCAGCCATACATTCATTTAAATTAACACGCAGCCCTAAATGCTGGCTGGAAGGCAATGCTCCAAACACCACAAATGAAATGTTGGATTACTGAATTCAGCAGAAAACCTTCACTGAGGCAATGAGTTGCCATCCTGGGGCCTCAGCAGTGCTAAGCCAAGTCATCCTGTCCTGCACATGCCCATGAGCCTAAGCATCTCCACCTGTCTGTTCACCATTGCCAGCCACTGAACTTTTCCTTATTGTTAACTTGAATCTTCAGCTGAAAGTGTTGAGCACTGATGACACATGTATCAATTAAGAAAAAATTAAACAACTTAGTGTTTCAGTGATAAAGAAAAGGACAGAAAACCTGAGATAAGTGTGTCCCAAAAGTTCAGAAGCCAGAAATAAAACAACAAATACATTACAATTTTTAAGCAAGTCTCAGTGGGCTTAGGAAGCTCTGGCTCATGATTTTTTAGTATCTCAGTTTGATAATATTACCCAAAACTACAATGCTGATGTCAACATTTCACAAATATTCATGAGATAAATAAATCCAGAAAGAGTATATCTGGTTTAGCTTAAAAAAAATGGAAAAAGCTACAGGAATATTGGAGTTTAAACAAGCATTGCAAACATCAAAATCTACACTGAAACTTCTTGAATAGGTTTGTATAAGGAAAGATCAGCATTAACATCATTTAGCATTAACTCTTCCTCCATGTAACACCTCCACAGCATTTAAGTATCAGGGAAAAAAAAATACTTGCAACTGAACTGCAAGACACAAATGGTCTTACCCTGGAAGCACATCCCCCCACACATGCCCCCCCTTTTTTTTTTTTCCCCCTATATATCTGAGCTTTTTTATCTTAGCCTGGAACATCAGATTTGAAGTGGCTGCTTTAATCTCTCCTCTTCTGCCCACCACCTCTTCTGCAGACCCAGTCTGCTCTCAACTACTGTCTGACAGTTTGACTCCTCTGGCTTTGGTGAGCCTGCATCAGAGCACCTACAGGGGAAATTTAATTTGGCTGTCAGTCCTCCAGAGCCGACCCACAGTCCTGTAGCTGCATCAGCTCTGCAGGACTGATGGGAATAAAAAGTAGTTAAGAACTTATTTTTGTGATTGAAGTCAGCAGATATAACTCTGCATGGAGGCAGTGGATGTGTTGAGTAAGAGCATTTTTAAATGGTGACTTCTCAAAGTGGAATTTTACTGTAAGTTTTATAGCATGCCAGTTTTGTGATCTCTCAGCCCTGAGACCATCCCTGTAATATTAATTGTATGCTTTCCAAAATGCTACCCTTAACATTTTTCTCAGTGCTAGCAGAAGTAGTAAGAAAGGGCCACTACCTCCAATAAATAAAAATTTCCTCTTACTTCTGAGGTAATCTAATCCATATAGATACATTTCAAGGTCTGTCAAAGTTATTCAGGCTCAGTCCACAGCAGCTCAAACACTCTCTGCCCTGGAGTTTTACCAAGAAGTACTATGGAAACAAATCCAAGAATTAGTGCATTTTGTTACCTGGTCCATGGAACTGATAATAAGAGATATAGTTGGATAAAGCTGTGATATTTATTAAGCAAATAAAATAACAAATAAAAAACACAAAGAAGATACCAAACATAAAAATTACACTCCTGTCACTGCAAGAAACATTCAGAATTACTCAGCCTGAGTAAAGTATAAGATTTAATAAACTGTTCTTGCAGACATGGTTATAACCAAGTTTTAACATCAGTAGGCTTTACCACTATTCAGCCTTAGAACCAAATGCACTGGTGAAGCTCTATGGCCAACATTATTCACAAGAGAGCTAAATAAAAGTCATCATAGCAACACTTTCTGTCATTCATGTATCTGAGCTGGGAATAAAATGATGCCAGCACACGTTGGTCCTTATGTCTGCCTGTATCAACAGTGCGGGTGTCAGCAGATGCTACTCCAAAAATGCCATTAATTATGCAACCCAGGAAACACAACCACAGGACAAGTGGCTTAGAAATTTGAAGAAGCTAATCCCAACTCACAAACAGGCCCCCTCTGGCATGCAGAAAATTGTGCTTAATCTTTTCCTAGCAGGTTTCCATCCCTCAGCTTGTAACATCTATCCTTGGGGGTCTGCAAGGCTCAGATGTAATGCAAAGCCATGTATAAAATTTTAACATCTCTCCCCTTAAAATACAAGCATCTCCTGGGCTCAGTGTTGCCAGGCTTTCAGGAACAACTCCCTAACCTGTATCTCCCCACCAGCCACAGCAGGATGGCACCAGCAGTCCCCTGCCCTGTCCCCCAGCTGGCAAGCTGCCCTGGGCCCCTTGTTCCCCATCCCCGTCCCATTCCCTCAATGCCCAGGGCAGGGGACAGGCAACAGCTGCCTGGGGAAGGCAGAAAAATGGCCACATCTCACAGGATAGAAATCCTGGAGGATGCCAGCGTAAGGGATGCTTCTCCAGACAGGAATATCCCAACTCCCCATTGTCACAGCAACAAGAGAGCTATCAAGAAAAATCCCCGTTGTCCCATGCAACAGCAAAGCTGCCAAGATCCAAGAGAGGATCAGTACACTGCCAGAGGTTAGAGACTTGCACAGACATGTCACCAAGTGCGCATGTTTGTCTGAAGGACCTGGCAGCCAGCTCCCCATGAGACCACAAACAGGCAGGAAAAAGGCCACATTAAATCTGATGCTTTCATCACCTTTGTCTAACAGGACAGTGAGAAGCAGCTGGCTCTTCTTTGCTCCCATGGCAAATTATCTGCTAGTTAAACCCTATCTTTACTCAGGTGGCTTTCAAATCATGTGGCTGGGCTAGTGCCACAAATGGAGAAACCACCCCAGCCTATGCAGGGACTTAAAAAAAAAGTAAACAAAAAAAAGTAAGTCTAGCAAACACTAAACCATTATTTTAAATCCTGGCCATCCTGCACTACCTCAGATGATAGACCTGGACTACAAGCAAATTTTATTTTCCTGTAATAAAGCATTCGTCTTTATAACAGGAGCATCAAGCTGACATTTGAAATACAACATTTGACTGGAATTACACCAAGAGTGAATGCTGTAAAGTGACTGCATCACTGCACGCGGCTGACAGTAATTATTAATAGGACTGCTTTTCCTTTGATAGGCATGCATTACAGATGGCTGAATAATGGAAACATTTGTGAACAATTGTTTGGCGGCCAAAAAAAAAAACCAACCAAACCAAAACCAAAACCAACACACTGTCAAAATTTTAAGCCTTAAACACAATGCAATTAACCAGCTCTGAAGCCGAGCTCTTGCAGAAGCATGATCGCTCTTGTGACACCTACTGAGCTCTGTGGGAACACATCCATGAGTGGTGTTCACAGGGTCAAGAAAGGATGGGGCAGAGGTGGTTAAACTAGACTCACAAATCCTCCTCCCAGCAGGTATCCCAGCCCCCAGTTATCAGGGAATTATCTTCATATGGATTCAATCAGAGCCATCTACTGCTAAAGCAATATGCAGAGAGGGGTGAGCAGAGTCTTGACCTAGCAGCCAGCTGTGCAGCCATCTAACTGCACTGTATAATGTTGGAGCCCATGGTATATGTGCTGCTAAAAAGAGGAGGGAGAAGTCTCTTTACTTCTTCCAGTAAATTTAAATTAGGGATATGTCTGTAATAGCAAAGGGATTCACAGACTGAATCAGAGATGATCTCTAACTCCAGGAACTGAATAAAAATGTCATCATAAAACAAACAATAATGGCCACATTTCCATCCCCAAATGAGAAAAACTAGGTTTTGGCTTGCAGATAGAGGCAAAGGAATTGACCTTTGTTACTGTTTTCTTTACAAGAATATCCGAGGAGGGCAGGAAGAAAAATCATGTTTCATTGAAAGAAATACTAAAAAAATACTACAATGACAGTATAACGGCCCAAACTTCCAAACTATTATCCTCAATCAAACTGGGACATCCACATGCAACTCTTGCTGAGCTCGAAGAGCAATACCTCACATGCAAGTGTTTCTCCTGATAGGGCTCAGATAACTCATTTAATCTCTCAGGCCCTTATCACTGCTCCTTGCCTGAGCCACATTACAGCTGAGCCTGTGCCTGTGGCTGCAATCTGCACTGATCAGGACCCCAGCCTGGGGACTGGCCTTCCTGGCTTGACCTCAGACCTGCCTCCATGCTCTGGACTCATCTGGTAATCTGAGCTCTCTGCCAACCCGGGATTCTCCATATTCAGATACCATGGGACTGCATTTCTGGCTGGTGATGCACTGCCCTGTCTCACTGTCCATCACAGGGCAGCACTGCTCCTGCTGCTCCTAGACAGGCAGGGGCACCAGTTGCCTCCATTGTCCTCTTTAACAGCTCTCTGTGCAAAGCACCTGCCCAGGATTTCCAACATCTCCAAATCAGAGTTCACATGTGAATACTCTCTGATGGCCAACACTGCACATCAGGGAAAGTGCAATGGGTTTGGCATGTCCCCAAAGCTCCTCACTGCAATTTGCCACCACAGCTGAGCCATAACTGCCTCCAGTCTGATCCATGGTAGCAGATTACCTGGAACTATTTCACCAAACCATGCTATTTTCCTTCCACTCATGATTCTCTTTCTGATTTCTTTTCTCCACTGTTTTTAGCTACATAATTTTCATGTAATAATTTTTTTTTATTATTTTAATGTATTTTTTTTTTCCAAAATATAAGACCAAACTAAAGAAACCATTTTAACAATAGATTAAGCTGAATGACTAAAACACTGAAAAGTCACTCACTCTCAGCATTTCCACTCACTGGCCTTTGCAGTATACTTTAAAGAAATGCAAATTTAAAAAGTAGAATCAAATGTTTTTGCAAGTTCATTTTTAGAAAATTAATGCCACCAGCTTTTACTAAAAAAGCCTCCAAGCCTTTCTACTTCATGTTTTAAAGAGGGAGAAAATGAGTAAACACAGCTGTCTGTAGGAACAAATAATCAAAGAGCCTGAACTGTAAATTGTCCAAAACCCGAATGCATCCTTCAGCCGGGCTTGTAACTGATGCCAGTTATTCAGAGCAGAAAATAGCAAAGTCTTAGCACTTCTCTCCCCCATGAAGCTTTTGGCATTTCAGATCTATATTGGCCTTATAATCCTAAAGAGTAAGTGCTATCTGACATTGACTGATAGAGCAACAGTTATCCCAGGGTTTTGCTATTATTCCACTTGCATAAGAAAGAAAGAAAGATGACGAGTATGGCTTGTAACATGAGTCCCATCAGTTCAGCTGCATGAAGCCCATGCCACAACCTGCCTGCTGAGGACTATTAAGTCATGTCACCCTGTAGTGAGTGACTCCAGGGTTAGGCTCAATCCCAGTGACTTCAGGTGGGAAACTTCAGCATGTGTAAGCAGTTGGGCTAAGGAGAACATTCATCATGAACAACCAACCTCAGCCAACAAGTTCAGCTTCATCTTGGTGTCAATTAAGGTTAAAAATTAAAAAAACACCCAGTTTCTTTTCATCCTCTGACTCTGCAAGTTCCCACTACATTTGCAGCAGGGATGCACATAACAATTAGTGTTGTTCAGTTAATGGAGTAACAATTTTAATGCTGAAATGCCAGAAAGACCAGTGCCAAGAACTTTTTCTACTGCTGAGACAGGGGTGAGATGTTTGTTGCCATCGCAGGATGCTCCCAGCTGACTTACACCAACATGGTCACCTCAAGGCAAGACAAGCAGACCACATCCTCACCTGCACCCATGTCCTCACCAAACAAACCCACTGTCACCAGTCCCACCATTGTCCCTGGGAGAGAGAGCAGCTGGTGCACACATTCAGCATCAATACCTGCCCAAAACACCATGGAGGTAGCAACCAGCATAGAACCCAGGGGAAGGATTACAAGCGGTGGCAGGAAGAGTTTGGGGAGCATGTTAGAAGGTCAGTATCTAAAACAGAAGCCACTGTAGTTCTCTTCACTGGACAGGACTGCTGTAAAAGCCTTGGTTACAAACTGAGTGTAGTCAGGAGTTAGCAAAAGTGTGAAGTGCCAAAATTCCCGTACCTTCAGGCCAGGCCCTTAGAGGCCTACAGGAGAAAAGGGGAAAAGCTGTTGCAACTCTGTGTTGTTACTAAAGACTGGCATAAATGTAGAAACATAAAGATAAGAACATTGTCAAAGCATGTTGCAGGATCCCTGGATGTTGCCATGCCAAATGCCAAATCTTTCATTACAGAAAAATTTCCAGATGTCTCACTTGAAAATGAATTGTTTCCTGCCACTAAGGCAAAGCTGTTGCATGCCAAAGGAAAAAAAAAAAAAGCCAAATAAAATCTCCTGCCTCTCATTAGATCAGAGGTTGGCAGCAGAGATAAACCACCACACAAAACGACATTTACTCAGAAGAGCAATTGACTACAAAGTCATTTGTCACTTTTAATAATTCTACAGTTGGAAAATAATGATAATGGAAATCAAGTTACCCTAATGGTAATAAAATATTTGTAAACTAAACTTGTTCATTTTGACTATAAAAAAGACATTGAAATAATTTAACTGCAGAGAATAAAATTGAAATAGGTCTGTAATTACACAGATTTTCAGCATCTTCTCCTTTATGAAAAGAACTGATGATGATTCCCACATTTTCAGCACCTTACTCTTCAAAACAAAAGGTTAGAAATATGTACCAGATATACAGAAAAGGGGCCTGCAGCAACATTCAGAGTGATGCATACATTTCTTCCCAATTCTCCATCTTATTAGGAGCATGCCAAGTGTCATATCTCATTAACTGAGTGAGCCTGTATGCCAGTGAAACATCACTGAGCCAAGAGAAGGGACACAGCACTATTAATGAATTCACTGGATCTGAAAATCCTCCTCATCACCATCAAGGCAAACACTGAAGGATTTTTGGTGACTTTGATAAACTAGCATGCTAGCAAAATGAATATTCATGTGGCCTGATATGGCTTTCCTATGCCAGATGACCTGCCTTCCCAGGCTTGATGGTACAAGGTAAGGATTGCAGAAAATTCATCATTTTTCTCTAACCTCTTAGTTTTCTTTGAATTCTATTCTGGTCCATTTTCTAATGATTTTCCTTGTGCATTTCACATTAAACAAATTCCAGGGCTATCAGCTGAAAATCATGCCAATTCCAAAGGAAAGACCAGAGGGAGTTGAAGAGTGCCTTGACAGCCTGACTCATTCTTGGCTTCCTCTTGCTGCTGTTTCAGATATTATTTTATTTTAGATTAGAGCCACGTATCTCCACTACATCTAGATTCTAGGAGAGTCAAATCTCTTCAATTTCAGAGTAAGCCAATTGCATCTCAGAATTTTGCATATATCTTTCACCTAAGCTGGGTCTAAACCATGCCAGAATCGATGACTCTAACTTCTTGGAGGCATTGGTCCCTCAGATCCCCCATATATGATAAACAAGGATGTATTTTGAAACTGTTTGTGGGTTGTTTTGTTTTGTTTTTAAAAAGGCTGTGATTAGCACTGTACTGTCAATGCTCCTGCCTTTGAGGAGGGAACCCAGAGCAGCAGCTCCTGAGAATGTTGGGGGACTCCACAATGCCTACAAGTCCATCATATTCTTTGAAGGAAAACTATAACCAGACTATCAGTAACCATCATGAATAATTAATGTTAATACTGAAGTAGCTAACAAGCATGCTTGGCAGCAAAGAACAATTGTTCTTGGGTTCCAGTCTTTCAAGAAAATGAGACTTCAGGAAGAAAATATTATGTATCCTATAGTCTTATTCAGGGAATTAAAGGGTTTTTACTTCAAGACTGTCTCTATATGCATGCGTCTGATAACTGTGTATATGTTGTGGTATGTATCTCCATTCAATGTCAGGTTGTCTTCACTGTACTTTAGCTTCCCTCTGTAAAGGGAAACTATACCAACGCTGTCCTCCCTTTAACCTATGTTTGGGGATAGGCCATGCCATAAATACAGAGACTAACTTGTGCAAGCCCAGCAGGACTCATTAGTGTATGTCTAATACCATGCTTATGAGGACTAGCTCCAGCTCTGGAAGGAGCCTGCCCACTCTCCAAAGGCATGGAAGAGATTTCAGGAAGCCTTGCCTGATTGAAGCTGCTCCAATGAAAGCCATCCCAAGTGTCTATTAGCTAAATGCTGATCAGGGACAAGAAACAATGAGGAGCACAGTGCAGTGGTATACCTCTAGCTTCCCTTGGAATCAGCTCATGCCCAGACAGGCTTCTTACCTCTGGGTCCAGACTGGTGCCAGCAGATCATCTTGGGTGACTGCACAACATTTCACAGGACTTTGGGTAATCTGCTTTGCTGTGGCACAGTATGACACAGAGCCAGCTGGGGTGCAGCCATGGCCAGCTTAGATGTCTTTCATCCTAAGGGTAGATAAACCCATTGGAGAAGCATTCAGATGTTACACTGGCACACAGCCCTTGAAAACACAGCTCTCTGCAGGTGCAAAAACCTCAACAGCATCTGCCAGCTGCAAGAGGCTGGACACAGTAACCAAGAATGTTACCAGATTCAGTTAAATGTTACTTTTCCAATTTCAGCTGGCTCCTTGTGTACCTTCTTAAAATATCATCATACAACATCTAAAAGACATGCAACTGTATTTAGCTTTGCTGTTTTGGGGTTATTATTTTATTTCCTCTGTAACTGTAACAGTAACCTCTGGAGTGAAAAGAGTGATATGCCAGCTCCGTCAACTCCTAATCCTAATCCACCTCAAAAAATCAGATCCCTTGATAAATTAAAAACAAACAAACAAACAAAAAACAAACAAAACAAAAAACAAAACAAAACAAAACAAAATACCACCAAAAAAAAAAAAACCCACAACCCACCACGTTTTGGAATAAAATCTAAGTGAATTTTCAAGACGTACAGATGCAAAATCCACCCAATTGATCATACCAAATCTAACATACAGTTAGGCACTCATAAGCACCAACACATCTTGGTCAGTTTTCTTGTGCAAAGCCTAGTATTTATTCATGTCCTCAGAGCATTAAGTGATATAGTAATATGAAGTCACATCAGAGAAAATTTGGTCAATAATATGCCAAACATCAATTTCAGTCTCTGACAAAACAACGCATGAATCCAAGATCCTGAGACTCATCAAATGTACTAGATGCCAATGCAATTAATCAGCTCTGACCACTCATCATAGCTTGAGGAACACACTCAATTATAGTCCAAGAGTCATGACTTTGACACAGGAAAAATAACGAATAAATGCTCTCACTAGTCATAGGAGAAGAAACAATATATTATTACACAAAACAATACATCCTGATTTTGTCATAGGACTGACTGAAGCAATGAAGCTCCGATGAGTAAAAGTGGGCTACAGCCCAGTGTTTCTCAGCCTGCTGGCCTTCACAACACACACGATACCAGGGACACCCTAGGCCAACAGAATAAGATGAAATAATTTCAGAGTAATTGGCTCAGTCCAGAAGTTTCTCAGTGCTGATGCTGGAAGCCCACTTAATCAGAACATGCCAAAGAAGTGTCTGGCATACGCTAAGAAATAAAATTATAGGTAGGTCAAAACACTAATTTTTAACAACAAATTTTTAAAGAAGATGCATATGTCTTTATATATATATATGCATATGCCAGGCACAGAACACTGCTGTAAACACACCACAAGCCTGCTGTCAATATCTTATGATGAAGGACTGCTGTGATGTACGGTGTGTTTTCCTCTTCTAAAGAGACAGAGGACCTATACTCAGTGCTTATCAGTTTGTCTCTCTCCAGTCCTTAAAATAATAACCGTATAAAAGAGGACACTGAATGAACAAAGCTTTGTTTTCAGTTATAACCTAAATGAGTTTTGCACATGAGTGGAATCATTTACTGCTGATTTAACTTTGCAAGTGTTTTGGAAGACCTCTTATAACACTGACTTTGTTTTTTTTCTGCTTGGCTGATGCTTTGACTGCCTTAAGCTGTTTCCTTCCACACAGTCACAAAAAGGGATGTGGTCTTCTGGGTTTTATGGCCATTGAGCAAGTGTTGTCAACACAGTACTGCAGAGCAGGCTTCTTGGTCTGCAAAACCTCTCCACAAGCCTCATACTATCAATGCCAAGTGGGGCTCACTCAAAGCACCTCATGCACACAGCACTCAGAGAGCCCAGTGCTGCCATAAGGTGTTGAAGTGCTTTCATCACTGTCCTAACAGTGGGCTGAAACCACCGAAGAGCATCACCTCCTGAGCAGTGTGTCAAATATGAACACAAATTCAGAGATTTTTTGCTTTTCCTTTCACTGTAGGCTGGGCTTGGAGATTTGTCATCCCCCCTTGCCTGTGGTGCCCAAGAGCTGCACGCTTTTAAATTACACTCCTGGTAACCATGGTGAAATATGTAGCCCCATTTCTTATGAATAAAGCCCTTCCCAAACATCTTCTAATGTGGTTGCCCATGAGCAAAAAGTTATTCTTTGACTTCCTTTCCCACCCCGCTCTCAGCTCTGATGCATCAGAAGCACATGAAAAAAAAATTCAATATTGCTCTCAGGGTCATGAGGTGTAAAAGTGCAGTCAGAGCAATGAGGCCAGTACATACTAAGCATTCACATATTCTTGGCTAAAATAGCCAGTTTTGTGTCCAGAATGTTAATTCTCAGGAACCTAGATTTTTTTAGATTAAACTTCTTTGTGTTTGTTACAGCTCTTAGTTTGCTCTTGACTTACAATTCCTATTCATAGGTCAAATATTCAGCTCTAGCAGCTTTACCACCACTCTCTTACAGACACTGTGTTTCCCTTTTAATTCTTCCTCATTTACCCAATTAGCATTCTGCTAATTGAACACCAAAAGTGCCTTTACTTTCTTCAGAAAAACGCATTTTCTGCTTAACCCTTGATTTATATTTGTACCTCTGCAGGCTGTTTCAATGAGATTAGAGCTTGCACACAGTTTTTTTTCTTTGTAGATACTATTCTGAGGAAATGTTGCAGTATAACATCAGACTTGCTGTCTGTCATTTATACTGGAGTTTTGTCTAGCATAGTTTGACTGCTGAGATAATTAATAGTCTTTAGTAACCATGATTCCCTGACTGTGAACTTCAAAGACAGCAGTAGTTTTATCTTCTTTCTGTGACTTGAAGTAGCAGATAGTTATTATAACATTACACAATTTGGAAGTTGGAGGCTATTTGGGAACCATTAGTTTAAGCTGGCTATAGGGGCTCCACACAATCTACCTTGAGCCAAGCTTTGTATGGGGAAAGGATTACATGATTTTTCTAATTTTCTCTCCATTTCCATCTGCACTCTGTCAAATTCAAATTATTGTATTATCCAGCTTATTTTACAATACATTACTGTGTGCCTGTCCCAGAACCATCCAGTGCTTAACTACTTCCATCTGAGGGCTCTGCTTTCCCCTGGGCTTACACAGATCCTTCTGAACCTCCTGCTCAGTCTGAGGGAATGGTAGGATTTGTGTCTGCATGCAAGCACAAAATCACAGTATTTCAAGTCCCTTCACAGGTCTTCAAAAACCCTGAGAAATACCTCAATGTATTTAGTTTCTGTTTTACTCTCTCTTCATTTGAATGCCATGTACTTAAAGAATACAAACCAGATGTTCAATAATAATGTGAGACAACAATTAGAGCACCTGTCTATGACTTCAGAGGTGTTGATAAGAATTTCTTGTCTGCTCTTGCACCAAAATTTGCTGCTGCTTCATACAGATGTACATGGCTTTCTCCTCCCATGAGGCTAGATGTCAGACAAGACACCCACCTTGTCTAGGTTGTGGTACAGCATGATGGCAGAAGTTCTGTAGGCACCAGGGTGTCCCATAGCCCCAGCTGTGTGTATATCAGGTTACCACTATAGAATCAGAGCCTGTAGTCTCCTGCACTCCTGGGAAACTGCCACCTGCTTATCGATTTTAGTCCTTACTGCACCATTAGCTACAAAATCCTGATACATTTTGAGACCACTGCTCCATTGCACCAATGGGATCTTGAATGGTCTTTTATAGATAACCACAATATGGCACACTATGTGCACGTGTTTGTGTGTGTGTGTAAATAACTACTGGTGAATCCACAAAGGAGGAAAACATTATATGGCTCTCCCCAGAACCAAAGATACCATTTCTCCCTCTCTGTCAAAAAAACCTGATGTGATCGTGTAAAAGGCATGAGCCACAGATTAATATGACAAAAGGTCAGGTCACAAGAAGCAATTCTCATTTTACAGAACAACTTTCCCAGGATTACAAAACAACTTGGAATTAGAGTCCTTATTTTTTCCTACATGCCACCTGTCATGGTTTAACCTCTGCCAGCATCTAAACACCACACAACCACTCACCCACCGATATCCCACCCCTCCCTTCTTCCCCCTGTCCTGTGGGATGGGAAGAAGAATAGCAAGGAAGGGAAAAAAAAGGTTAGACCCCATGGGCTGAGATAAGGGCAGTTTAATAAAACAACACAAAGAGAGAAGAAAGCGACAGTACTACTGACATGATACAGGAAGCCAGTGATAATCACTGGGAGGCTGTAACCTGCACACAAGATGCCATTTTCCCTGCTCTAGCCATGCTAAAGCTACATACTGAAACAAATTGAAAACAAGCAGACCCACACCAGGCCAGTTTCCACCCCACCCCTCTTAAATAGCAGGTGTGATGTCAGTATGATATCAAATATCCCATTGGCTGGTTTGGATGTTTATCCCAGCTGTGGACCCTCTCAACTGTTTGGACCAGCAGCTGCTTGTGATAATTAACCTGAACCAAGCCCAGGATACTGCTGCTGCTCCTTGGCTGTAGGCTGTACTATCTCTACATTCTCATTGTCTCAAACCCTTCACTGGGGTTTTTGGTGAGTCTCTTCTCCATAACACCCTTGCCAAGCACTTAAACACTAATACACTCAGTCTCCTGGTGGGGAGGTTGAACAACTCGCTAAAAGATGTATACAATATTCATAGTATTGAAAGGTAGGGAGTTTAGGTACCTAGGTTGCTAGGCTATAGTCCAATCCATTGACTTCCTCTTAATTGCAGCTAAGTTCACAGAAGCTCTGTGAGCCCTTCTGTGCCTGCCAGGAGATACTTCAGTGGGCACAGGCACTCTTCCATAAGCTTCCCTGAACCCCTGCAAGATGTCAGTACTTTACAGCAGAATTCCCAGGCAAAACACTGTTTTATTTTCCACCAAGGACTGATAGTACCAAGATATTAAAAGGAAGATATTTCATATCAGTGTTTCTTGCAAGGCTGCAGACATTATACCAGCTTGACTAACCCACTTTTAAGTCATTGCCCTAGTCAGAGCTAGGATACAGCTAAGCCTACAAGAACAAGTTGGCCTGAAGTCTCAAGAAGGTGTTATGGCTGCCATGGGACTGCCACTCCATCCTTTGTCTTCCAACAGCATCAACAGCATTGATTTGCTGAGCTCTGAGCAACACAGTCTAGTCTTCCTCCATTCTAAATTTCTGAGGATTTCTAGAGTAGGCAAATGTCCCCCATCCCCCCTGTTGTTTTGTTTAAAAGAACATGGCTAAGGAAGTACATGGTTAATTAATAGGCACATAGTTATCTAGCAGTGCATGTTGTATGGAACTCTCTAAATGCATATCTGAAGAAAATATTACAGGCTAAAAAAGGCTTCTTGTTGCAAGAAGCTCTCAGTGTAGCCAAAGGTATCTTAACATAAAATCACGTCTATATAAATGCATTAGTCAACTTTCACTCCCATTTTATTCAACAGACGCAAAGACTACTTTTACAGCTGCCCCATGTCTATTCTTCTGATCTATGTACATTTGTACCTCAAACATGAGAATTTATATGAAGCTAAACAGTTAGTCACCAGTTTATAAAGTTTTTCATCCACCTAAGGAAGAATAGCAGCACATAACTCAGGTGACCAGGCAAAAAAAAAAAAAAAATCAGACATAGTGTTTGATTTATAGCAAATCCAACAGAAGCAGTTTTTTTAGATAAATGATTCTTAGAACTATTATAAGTAATGAATGACGACACAAGTACCACAATATGTGAAGCATTTTTAAGAGGAGGAAATGAAAAAAAACCCAGCTACATTTATTAAAAAGAGTGCAGCCAGCCCTTTAACGTATAAACATCTATGTTGTCACCAAAGCAGAATTTCCTTTTCTTACACCTATCATGAGACTCAACACCTAAGGTTTGCTTACCATTTAACATATTCTACATAAGTTTTTTTCATCTGGAAGACTGTTGCTACTTATGTTCCCAGTGCATTTGAGATAATCCAGAACCTCCTTTTTTTCCAAGACATTTAAAAACCAAAACAAAACCCAACCAAACAAAACCACAAAAAACCCCAACATCATTACTTCATCTATTTACTGAATCCCAAAGGAAATATTTCAAATATATAATTTATTGAAGCAAAAATGAAAAAAAGCACATTATACTTTTAGAAATAAATTTTCAGCTCTTTTCTCAGATGGATTCATCAAAGACCTATCATGGGGCTTTGAGAGGAGTTATAGGACTTTTTGCTGTTATACTATTAAAAGTAAATTTTTTCTGAGTTTGCATTTGATTTACTGCAGCCCTTAGGTTTTTTGATGCACAATTTTAATTCTCTGGAGACAGCATTAGCCATTTAAATAACCTAAATAGGACTAATATGTTTCCATAGTCTTACCTGGATTATTTTCTTGTTCATAAAATCCAAGTAAAATATGCACAACTATTTCCTCGGTCTTTTTGGCACTGAATGTTCATGGCAAAGATAGCATCTGCATCTCACTGACTGTCCCCTTGTTTTTAAGTGAACAAAAAGGGGATGTCTGAATAGGAGCTGAAGATTTTGCTCCAAAAGGTATTAAAGATGGGATAAAGAGGTACTATCCGATGTAATTTCAAGTGAAAGTACAATGAAATAATGGTGAAATCATTAAGATTTCAGTGCATGTGTCTTTTTTTTTCTCTAGCAGAAGAATCCAGATACTTCAAGCTCTTTAAGGAAAGAGACAGTAAAAGCTGAATGACAAAGGCAGCAGGGGATGCAAGGTGTCAAAGGCTCTGGCAATCACCTCTGCCGAGTATCTAATCATCAATGGGTCTGATCAGTGGAGAACGTGAGGTGAGAAGCCAGGAGAGGTCACTAAGCAGAAACTACAAAGTGAATCACGCTGCTTTACACAGAAGGAAAACAACAACAATACACAGAGAAAACAAAAATACAAAACACAAACAAAAGAACCACCCAAACAGAAAAAAAACCAAAGCAAAACAAACTGCAGCCTACAGAAACTGCTGGTAAAAGAGATAGAGAAACAAAGAATTAATAAAACACCTGTGAGGGAATGTAAAGAAGCAAAAATGACATCAAAGAAAATCTAAACACTTCTGACAATCTGTGGGAGCTTATTGACTTTAGAAAACAGCTTCTCACAGAAGCTGTTTTCCCTGATGCCGCAGGGTCACTGGTGTAGGTAGGAAGGGATAGGTCACAGGTCACCATCTGGCCCTGAAAAAGAAAAAAACAGCATAGAAAATGTCAATTACAGAATATGCAACTGTCTTTTCAAAGAAGGGGAGGGCAGATGGGAGATATCTCACTAAAACACAGGGTGTGTGATCATCCAGGGGCAGGCAGGGTTTCACCTGGATAAGGGGCCTTACCTCACTGAGAGTTAAGGTACTGCATTGACCAAGAGTGCTGCAAAAAGCATCACCTCTGCCAGCTCCTTGGTATCTGTCCAGAACACACTGGGAGAAACAAAAGTGTGCCTGTGCTTCAGCAACCTCAGTGAAAACTCATCTCACACTTTGGCTCCACTCAACTGGTTTAAAGGATGACATTGTTCTATTCACTGGTGATGTGGAGGCATGTTTTCCACTCTGTCTACATCACTACCTGTTGTTGGGGAATGAGCTATTATGGATCTTATACAACTTTGAGATAGTGGCAGTTTAAAAATCATTAACGCTATTGCAATAAATCATAAGATTAGGCTGTATGATTATATAGCAATGCTTAATCAGTCAATAACTGGTTATAATCTATACAGTGATTTAGATAAGGATCCAGCAAAGTTCCCTAGGCAAATTGCACGCACATACACAGATATTTACAGATAGAGAAGTTAACCTGTGAAGAAGTTGTTTCCTTTTCTGCAGATTATAGTAAATTTTGGCACCAGGTGATCTTTAGGATTTTACAAAATCCAAGTATAGCGAATTACTTGCATCTCCATCAGCTTTTACAAGCAGACGGGCTTTCCTTTTGTTGTCAGCCTTTGCAGGTGAACGGTGTTTTCCTTTGTCAGCTTTATAGGTGGAAGGTCAGAGTCTGGTCTGAGAGGCATCCCAGCTCATGGGAAGATGCCGAGTCACAGCCCACTGCGATCCTGGAGAGCTTCAGAGGGGCTCACTTAGACTGTCCTTTCTCGGGCAAGTGGTTGGCTTGCAGTCAGTCACATGTGATGGAAAGGCAGGCATGAGACTCCTTGTACCCACAACTTTCTTTGATCCTCGATAAAAGTGTTTTGGAAAAGCCACCTGTTACTTATGTGTCAATCACATGATCAGTGTTCCAAATTCAGCTCTACAGATGTTCACTGTATCACTCTGCTCTACTGTTGGCATTTGGAACAGATAGAAACTAGAGGAGTTCTTGGCCCAGCTGTGGCTCAGGCCTTTACCTTCTCTGAAGCCTGCACCACCAGTGTGGTCAAGGGGTCAAGTACACCTATCACACTTGGTTTGGATCCTTCTAAGGATGGGTGTTTATAGGATTGCAAGGTGTTTGACTTTGGTCATTGTTCTTTTCTGTATTTAGCCATGATTTTGTCATGCATTTCTGTCTCCTTCTAGAGTGGGCTACAATCCAGGCAGCAGGAGTTTCCCAGGCAACAGGCATTTCAGGCATGGCTAAGGAGCACCCAATCATCCTAACTCACAGTACCATTACCAGGACAAGAAAATACCAGATCTTAAATTCACAGCATTTGTAGCCAAAACAACAACAAAATGTTGGCTGGTCCTGACATCGCAACATGGGCCATGAAGATGCACCACCACACCTGCCCAGTACCATCCAACAAACATCTGCACCTGACATATGTGGAGGTGCACACCATTAAGTATCGCCATTAGGTCCAACAGAACACTATGTGTTACTGTGTTTCCAGGAACAGGTATCACAGATGGCAGATGAACTGATATAAATGCCGTAACATGGTGAAGGCAGGGAGAAGAGGGTGGAGACTCTCCAAGGACATGCTTACATCCCTTCCATATGGTTCAGCATGTCCCCACAGTGGGATGGACAGGGTTCATGGGGAAGAGAGGCTACAGGTCCCTTTCCTGTGCCAGGCCAGGTTACAGCTCCTCACACTTTGCTTTTCTTCATGAGGAATAGGCAAACAGGAGTAATTTAAAACATGCATTAAAAAAAAATTGTTTTTCCAATAGACTGGCATACCTGTGGCTGGGGGAATTTGGGAAAGCAATATATACACATGTGCATGAGTATGTGCACTGCAGTCTTGCAGGGACTGAGAATTACTTTTCTGTAATTAAAGTGGAAAAATTTGACTCTGTTAATGGTGGGCACAGGATTTGCTCTACATTCCTAGATAAACCTGGGTAACCACAAGATGTCTTCACTTGGGTTGTTAAAGGCTGTATTTATCATGATCTGTGGTAACTTCAGAAACAACTACATGGATACTTACCTCTCGATTGCTCTTACCTCACCATGTTTCAGCAAACTCACTGATGTGTAAAGGTACCTAGTAAATAAATGCATGTTTATCAACACAGTATTTAGACAGTACTGTTATTTTTTTCCCAGTTAAAAGTTGCACTTTTCTTTCACAGTGTTTTCACTGCTTGTATGACTGCTAAAACTATATATTCAAGATAATGAAGTTTCTAGTGGTGTTGAAGTGTTATTTAAATGCTGATTTCAGAAGTACTATTTGTAACCTCTGTTAGGTCTGCAGAGAAAGTACAATTTCCAAGAGGTTTATACCGCCATAAAGAGCTTTGTTGAAACATTGCATTCAGAGCAAAAATTTGCCACTCTGTTGACTAGATACCCATAATTCACTGAATGAGCTAAAAAGTAACCTGCAGGACAACAAACTGACAGGCACAGCAAAGTAGCTCAGTTAAATGCAAACTCCAAGTCCCTTTAAGGTGGTTCTCTCATTTCCCAGCATTATTCTTTGAGTTTGGAGGAAATTTTCCACCCTCAGTTTGGTTTCAACCCAACTCAAAAGTACTTCTGAGAAAGGAGTTTTCGATTCTGTAAGCCTGTTCCTGCATGGTGATGGTGGGGGAAAGGGAATGGATGAATCTTTGTTCCTGGTTTTCTAAAAAGCAAAGGTCTGTAGGCAGGTATGCTGGATGACACCATGTAAGTCACCTGGGCTGTTGGATGACACCATGTAAGTCATCTTTCTCTGCTTCAGATTCCCACCTGCTTGGAAATCAACTTATGGAAACAGTGAAGTGCTCTAGTTGAAATCCTTGAAACAACTGTGTCTTATTTTTATAAGTAGAAATGTAGCCCTGGGCATATGCAATGGAGCCAGAGCAAGGAATAGAGCAGCAGAACACTACCTTCCTCTGTGGCTCAACTCGCCTCTCTTTGCCTTAATTTCCTATGTCTGGTGTGGTATTCATTGCAAGTCTCGTATTTAGCCCTAATGCACTTCCTAACAGAATACTGTGCTAAATATTGCTGTCTATCATGTGAGAAAGACTCTGAATCACAGAATCACAGAATGGTTGAAGTTGGAAGGGATCTCTGAAGGTCATCTGGTCTACCACCCCTGCTCCAACAGGGCCACAGAGTCACACAGGACCACATTCCAATGGGTGCTGAATATCTCCAAAGAAGGAGATTCCACCACCTGTGCCAGTGCTCAATCAACCCCATAAGAAGAAAGTGTTTCCTGATGTTCAGAGGGAAACTCTTGTCCTGTCACTGGGAGCAGTGAAAAGATCCTGGGTTTGTTCTCTTTGTACCCTCCCTTCAGCTATTTGTACACATTGATGAATACCCCTGAGCCTTCTTTTCTCCAGAATGAACAATCCCAGCTCTCTCAGCCTTTCCATGGACATACGCTCCAGCAAGTTAATAATTCTTGTGGCTCTTCACTGGACTTTCTTCATTAGCTCCATGTCTCTTGTACCTGGGAGCCCAGAACTGGATGAACATCTACAAACAGCTCAGAAAAAAGAAAACAATACAAAAT
>JANHGN010004422.1:0-20218 GCA_024605025.1 Megaceryle maxima
TTTCCCACTCACTCACATGTGGTCATTTCAATGAATCTACACCTACTTCTTGTCCAGTTCCTGAAAACACAGGTTAGTCCTTTCCAACCCCTGACATTCTATGTTTCTATGACTCTGTGATACAAACCTGTTGCTGTTGTCAGCCAGTGTTTTTAGCTTCAATGGGAAAGGCCTGTGCCTAAGTAACAAAGGTTCTGTTTTTCTCTTCACTGGTGAAGAGAGTTGTTAAATCCATGTGGCTTGTAGTACTTGCGTGGTGATGGCTCCAAAAGCTGCAGCTAGCTGTACTGCTGCGGGGCTTTGCGCTGTAAAACATTATAGCCCATTAAAGAAGGGGAACAAGCTACTCCTCAACTTGGCTCATTTGATCTTTTCAAACGTACCCTCAAGTGATTAAGCAAACAGCAGCTTTTCAAGCATTCCCTGGTTGTATTATCTGCTAAACACATCTCCCAGCGTGGTCTGCCAAAGATGCCTTGAACACTGTCCTTGTGCTGTGTGCTTGCTTGTCCTCGTGGAAACAGAACTAAGCCTATTTCTAGTGCATCTCATCTGTCTGGGTGGGATGTGGAAATGGGTGTTGCTTTGTGTTTAACATACCAGAAATGTGAAGATTCTTCCTTTTGTCTTGATATTACCACTTGGCAGCAAGACAGCAGCTTTTTGTTTGACACACAGGAAAAGAAACCATTCTCTTGCTGTGTGAGTAGTTCAGGTTTGTTTGTGGCATGATGTGATGGTACAGAGGTATCTTCTGGCCCTCCGCTTGTCTTGGGGCAGCAGACTGACAACTACCAGTGGTAGTTAGGATGTGAACCCTAAAACTGTAACCTGGCTACAGAACACTGTAAGTTACAAGACTCTCCATATGGGGGGAAGATGAAGGAGCATTTAGATGGCTCTATTAATATGTCTGGAGTGGAGACTGTTTTTCTATGTGTCCTTTGACTCTCAGTACTGGTCTCCTAGACACAGACAAATGTGAATACTATAAACTCTGGAATAGAATCCTTTGACCTGGAAGAGTCTTTGTTGATTTAAGCAGGAGAGACAGTGTAAAAGTTTCACTCTTCAAACTCATTAAAGCTGACAGGAGAAAGAGAGGACTAATTCCTGAAGTATATCAAAAGCTAATTATTTATAAGTCCTCCATCTTTGGAGCTGTGATGATCCCAGAGTGAGTGATTATCCTTTTTCTTATCCACATGGTTTCATCTCTCATTTATATCTCAAATCAGCAGAAACTCTGATCTTCACCTGGCTTTTTATGGCAGCTTGTAGAACTGTAAATGTGAATGCGCTCTGACAGCAAACCCTAAATCAACCTTTGGTCACTGCAAGCTGGAATGATTTGAAAACCTTTTGACCAAACCTGGGCTGATGTTCAACATCTTTAATGAGAACTGAAGCCAGAACAGCCCTGATGACTTCAGATTTTCATTATAAGCCAGCTGTAGACCCTAATGTACACTTAGGTTGGGACAGAGGATGTAATGGGTCAGCTGCACCGTTTGGGCAGGAATGCGCTTGCTCCCTTGGGATCCATTGAGCAATGGCGTTCTCACCGCTGCTCTTTCCTTCTCTGGCACTGAAAAGCACTGGCTGCTTTCTCCTCTTTTTCACCGCTGCTCGTGAGCATCAGCCATCCCAGGCCAGTCTTTGCCGGCATCTGGCTTGGTTTTCCTTTGCTCTCCAGCTCTCACCATGACACTGAATGGTGTGACACTGTGGGCTGTTCCCTGGCAACAGTCAGCGCAGCTCTGCACAAGACCTGTGTTTCAATGGTGTGATGGGTCTGCTGGGCCTGGTTTAAGTTCCTGCTGCAAATCCTCGTGTCACCTGACGTCACAACAACGTGGGCTGATCCAGGCAGGGATGTGCTAGCTCTGTGTCTGCATGAACCAGCTGGAACAGAAACTAGCTCTGGTCTGGGTGCAATAATCGGCCTCTTACCTGGCCCTGTTAGTGCAGTAGCATGGGCTCTCTCCTCTTTGCTATGAGCTGAGACTCTTCCCTTTTTCTGAATGGGTGTTCAAAGAGTCCAGAGCAATCATCAAGTTGTTTTCTAATACAGATGACAGAGGAGAGTTGGATCACTAATGTTTATATATTTAGGAAAAGCAATAGAACAAAACTCGGTGGGTGCTGTACAGAAAGGGAAGGTGATTTTACTTTAAAACGCAGTAATGGGTTGATTCTACCCACTCAACTCACTTGAAACTGAGAACTTGTGTGGTCTGGAGAAAAAGGGACAGTGGTTGTCAAATCCTGTGTCTTTTTGGTCTTTCCTGACTGGTGATGAAAGCTGGATTTTGGACAGTCTTTAATACCTTTCAGATGCTGGCAATAGTTACGATGTGTCCTTTTGATGCAGAGATTTTCTTCTTTCATCCTCTATAACCCTTATCCAGGGCTGCTGCACATTGTCTTTGACCTCACTTTGGATATCTTTGGGGCTATAGTTTGCCTTCCCACTGAGGTAACAGGAAGAGGCACAGTGTGTGCTGTGTGGTGTAACCTTCATGCGTGCTTCATTCTTACCAGTGTTAATGTTTCAGCCAAAAAGCCAGCTGTCAGTTGTCCTAGATGATCATTGTAGGTCCCTTCCAACTGAGACTATTCTATTCTAAAAAAAGATAACTTCCTTGCGCGCAACATTCCTGTGCCTATTGAGATGCATATTATGGACTGAGTTCCACCCAGTGCCCCTGGAGATGCAGATTTCTCTTTAGGATCTTTGAGTTGCCTTGGCTGTGACAGCGCAGGAGTTTCTCTGCACTTGCTGCCGTAAAGACAGTTTTGATGTGTGCTGAGGCAGGCTGCTCAGGGAAGTGGTTCAATCACCATCCCTGCCTGTGTTTAAAAGTCGTGTAGATATGATGCTTAACGACCTGGTTTAGCAGTGGACATGTAGAGCAGGGTTAATGGTTGGACTCAATCTTGAAGGTCTTTTGCAACCCAGATGATTCTGTGATGCTAGCTCTTGCTCCTCCTCGGCTGGCTCTGGCATCCAGCATGCCTGTGCTTACAATGCCAGAAAAAAAACCCCAACAGCAGCAACAAAAAACCCCACAACCCAAAACATCATTTAATGTTCAGGTTGCACATTTTTTTCCTTCGTTCCAATGTCTAAATTCCACTTTATTGATGCAATAGGATGCTCCAGGCCACACTCTCCAGGGCACTGATTGCAGCTCCTCCTGATTAAAGTCCCTTGGCCAGCAGCCCTTATCACCACAGGGTTCATTCCTCTAGTAAGAGTGGCTGGTGCATGTTAACTACATTGTGGTTCCAGCTTTTGTAACCTCAGGATTTATGTCTCACTAGTGAGAATAGGCTGGTATTTGTCCATACCCCACCTGAGAGCCACCGTCTGGCTTGTCTGTGTTTGGATAACTGGTTTATGGTAAGGACATACAGCAGGGCTCAGCGTGTCTGCAGCTGTCAATCTCCGTAGGCACACAGTAGATGTTTTTATTGCCCTTGCTTATCTGGCTGTCCTTCAGTGTTTTAATATGAACCATACCAAATAAAGCTGCCTGAGAACTGAAGATCATCTGTGGTATTCGTCACTTTTAGGAAGGGGAGTTGGTCGAACATTGGCTCTTAGTATTTGCTGGGCCTTGTCTCCTTGACAGAAAACAACAGACTAAACCCATTACCAAGAGCAGCTGCTTAGAAAGGGCTTTGGATATTTTTTCCGCTTTTGCTGACCTGAACCACAGCAATTATAAGTTCTGGTTATTGTAAACTTACCACAGAACACAAGGCATACCTTAAAATGATGTCATGTCTAGACACACAATTCAGGTATAAATTATGGAGAGAAAGTAGCTTGTTCAGTGGTTAAACTGTAAAAATTTAACAAGATATTTCTGTGTCTCTAGCCTTCACTCTTGCGTACGTATTTCTTTACCTCTTACCAGGAGAATTCTGTGACTGCCTCTTAATTTTTTTGTGTTGGGAGATGGAATTTCCTCCCTGTTCTCCATTTCATTTCCTATTTCTGCCTCGCTGGGTCTCAGGGGAAGAAGTGTAGCCATCTACTTAGAGCCCAGAACTAGAGAGGAAGACTCTTGGGTCCACTCGTGACTCAGGCAAGGTCACACAAGGGGTGAGATACAGCAACCTTTCCAGAAACGGGCTCGCTGTTTTGGGTAGCTTTGTTTTATGGGGTGGTGGAGGAAAGACAAGAACTTCGCTGTGGTGCCCAGATGCAGTCCCCAGTAGGGTTGTGCGGGCCTTACATTTAAAGGTAAGTTTGACCCTACTTAGAGCAGGCTTATCTGGTTATACTGGTTAAATTTCTGTCCAGAGTCCCTGCTGCAGGTTTGCACGTGAATGGTGGAGTGGAGCAAAGGTGTTCTGGGCAATCTCCTACCTGGGCACTCGCAAGCTCAGAGGACGGCTCTCGCAGGTGCTGCGCAGCACGGGACACGCAGAAGTCACTCGTGTCCTGTCCACCATCAGTTGTTCAGGTGTAACTCTGCTGCTTCACTGGGAGCGCTCCCCTGCTGACAGGTCTGGTATTAAAATACACAGTTCCCTACACTTGGCCAGGGCTTAATTTCATGATGAGATCGGAATTGTTGGTTTACCACCTGGTGTAATCTATACTCTTCAGGTACCTGCTATGAAATGCAGACTTTGGAGATGGAAGGGGCCTGTTGGGTTAACACGCCCGTGCAGGACTATTCTCCAATGCATATTCTGTTGTGCTTTTCCTGGCCTAATTGCACAGTCCTCAAGTGAAGGAATTTGGCAAGAGTATTCTTCCATTTTAACTGGTATTTGGTCTCGGGTTCTCCTAGTAACCTTTATTTCAGTCGTCTCCATTATAACATGCTGCCATCTAGAATTTCTCTTCTCTGTCTGTGTGGATGCCTGTTGTGGATTTTGCTCCCAGGTGTGGATATGGTGCCTCTCCTCACCCGAGGAGCACCTCGCCCTCCCCAGATTCCTGCTCTGCCATCTGTGTGTCCCCTTGAGGGCAAGGCTTCTGCTCCAGGCCAGTAACTGTGTCTGGATCTAACTCTTATCATACCTGGGCCTCTCAGGATCTTTTTTAACCTCTAATCACATTAGTTTGTTTCCTGCAAGCTGTCTACACTGCAGGTCTCTGGGGACAACTTACAACACTCGGCAAGCAGAGAGGGCAGTTGGTGGTGTAGAAGCTGTTCTGTGCTTGTTGCCATGGGGACAGTTTTGCAATACACCGCAGAGCTCTTGCGCTCACTTTTCAGGGCAGGCAGCAATGCTCTTGTTTCCAAAGGGGCACTTGTGGCTGCGCCTGTGTTAACTCGAAGGGTCCACGCTGGCGGTTGGTGTGCTGGGAAGGGATGACTTCTCTTTGGTATCCACAAATTTAGGTGGATGAGCCCTAAGCCTTGATTCACACCCAAGTGCCTGGATTTTGGTGATACAACACCTGAGACAACTTTCCTGTAGGCCATATAGGTGACAGATCTGTTCTGGAACCCTGACTTTTCCTATCCTGACCTGATGCTCGTGATCAGAAAGTCCCAATCTGGCAGGCCCTTTTTGCTGCCCCACATTTCAGGATCACAGCAAGACTTGTTTTCATTTAGCTGTGTTTATATCAATTGTTTCTCCTGGGCTCCTTGTCCCTGCTAGCAGGGAATGACCTTTTTGCCACCTCATTTCTCTGCGTTTGCACCCTGCTGCGCCGTCGTTCCCCAGCACGGTGTGGAAGGGGAACGTACCGTGCACGGTGCCCGCTGTCCTTAGAGTGGTTAATGCACCGAGCAGAGGGTGGTTTAGGTCACAAGCCTTGAGATACTTATGAATGAACTACACCACCAATTGTTACGACATGTTAAGAGGTCGATAAAATTCCTGTCTGCAGCAAGGCCGTGAAGCAGACGCTTCCACTGGAATACTTTGTTGTACTAAGAGCACTCGAGCAATTAAAACTTCCACCGCACCTCCCAATCCACTGCGCAGGCTGAGGTGGCCTTAGGGCCCTTTTTCAGCTTTTGATGGAGTGATTGTTTTTGTACGTAGATGTCTTTTTGGGAGTTTTTAAGGGCTATTAAACATAGGAGGAGAGTGTGATTACAGCTCAAAATGCTGTCAGCCAAAGTTTGTCCTCACTTCTGCTTCTAGGATATCCACTCGCAGTGTCCCATTTTTCCCCTGTTCATGGCTTTTTAGAGGTACTTTTCTTTTGTGAGACTCTTGACCAGTTCAAGTACAAACAGATGGAAAGCAGCGGAGATCCAGCTCCATAGCAGCACCCAGGCCAGGGTCTTAACTCATCTGAAGTGTTTTGTGCTCAGGGACAGGGGCTGCAGCCAGGAATTGTGTAGCCTGGGGCAGGATGCTGTAGATTCCTCCATGTGTTGTCCCTTGCTATCCCTCCATCTTTTCTTCTCACCCCACCACCCATTTCATCCCATCTTTCCAAGTCTGCAGCCTGGTTGCATGTTCTTGTTTGCCCAGGTGGGCAAATATTTCCCATATTCCTTTCCTGGAATATGGAGCTGTCCCTCTCCTGGGTTGGTCCAAGGTCAGGAAGCTACAGACTCAGCTGGCACTTGTCCCCTCCCTGGGCTGAGGGGGACAGGGAGTGGAGGGTGGTGGTGCATGGGAGCTGGAAGACAGTTATGGAGAAACAGTTGGTGCTTCAGGCAAGAGTCTTCTTGGCATCCTGTTTTATGGTTTTTAGGAAATGCTTTGCAGTGAAGGAGCAGTTTCTTTGGATAATGGATTCTGGTCCTGCTGTTGAGTGTGTGTTGTAAAAGCCATCTTCTGTTGTTTCTGGAGTCTCTACTTCAAATGCCCCCAAGACAGAAACCTTTTTTTGCACCCTAATTAGCATGGGACGCTAGTGTGACAATCCTGCCTAGTGGGGCTGGTTTTGAGTCCAGGGGGTCAATCCATTGCCTTGCCTCGGGGGTAAGGCCGTCCTCGTCCTGACTACAGTGCCAACAAGGAGGATTCTCCAATGAGACCACCGTGTGCGTTTCTCATGTGGAATTATCACCACATGACTTTGCTAGGGTCTATGTGAGCTTCCTTCAAATAACTGTCACACAGAAGTTTGCAAATCCCATTGTCCCAGGGAAAATGAACTTGCTCCAAAGTGCTGAAGTGATGCAGGAGGCAAAACTTCAGACTGTTCTGGAATATTGAACTGTGGGGAAGTTGGAGAACTTTCCCACTTCTACTGCATGTGGAGTAACTTAGCTTTTTCAGCACCTTAAGGGCATTGACATACATCCAGGGAAGGGAAAGTAGGAGAAATGCAAGAAATGAAAATGTGAACCAGAGCTGCTTAGGCAGAGACCACGGCCTGGATACGAGATTCCGTTTTGCTTCAGATCTGACAGGATTTTTATGGGAAAGGGAAGGATCTCTGGGGAGAACACACTTATTCTGCAGCTTTCTACTCAGAGATGGCCTTTAGCAAGTATGTGTGTGTAGATAATCTCTTAATGTGAAGCAGAACCTCTTAGTTTAAGTTCTTAACCACATCTCTTTAAGCACCCTCACTAGGAGTTCTGCAGGGAGTGTTTTGGTTAATTTTAATAGAAATAGTCTCTCTAGGAAGTTAAAAACAAAAGTTTGCACAGCTATGGGACTAGCTGCTTCTCACTTGTACGTGAGAACATACGTTCTCCCATACGTTGGGCCAGTGCTGGGCTGTGAGCTAAACATGTGTGGTGGAAGTAAAGCAGTGGATGGAATGTAGTGTAAAACCAGCCGAGATGCTGATCCCGAATAGATGGCTGTGTTGCCTCACACAGAATAACAATTTTACTTGATAGAAGATGGTAAATCTAGATAGGAAAACACACGTGGCATCTGTGCGTACACTTTTTTGCTGCATCTTTGCTCACAGATTGTCATGTTCCGTGTTTCTGTGACAGCTGACAACCCACTGTGGCATTTTGTGTCACGTAATGACCTGACTGTCTCGGGCTGTCCTGCTGTGCTCCCGGTAGTGCTCTCAGCCACACCAGCAAAGCCAGGCGATGAACACTGGAGACAGAACCTATCACATATTTTCATAATCTCTGCTCGTTCCTGAACTGGAGCTTTGAGTGACTGGTGACAGAGCTGCACTAAGTTTGGAAGCAAATGCAAATTATTTCAGAGAAAATCTTTTTCACAGAGCAAGCCTCTGCTGGCTGGGGAGGAAGGATCAGATATATTCACCTAGGCTTTCTCATCTAGCCAGCTTCACATTCCTTTCCCTCCTTCTCTCTTATGCTTCTGTTTCTTTTCTGTTTCTTTTTTTTTTTTTTTCTTTCCCCCCAAGAGCCATTGTTCCTGTTCTTTTACAGTGGTTAAGGCACAGCCCAGGTTAGGAACAGGCAAAGGACACAGTTTTGGGGCAGTGGACCAATGCAGGCTCCTGATTCCCAGCCTTGGCTGCTGTTCTATGCCCAGTCTTTGGTGGCTCACAGCAGCTGCCACCAGTGCTGCCATCCACATCTGCTTCTGGGTGCCAGTGAGATGTCCCTGTCTACATGGGCAGGTATTCAAGCTCCTCTGCTTGTACTCTACGCTTGTTTTCCCCCTTCTTCTGCGTTGTTAATGGGGAATAATGGCATCAGTGGGATGTGGGAGAAGGAGCGGGAGGTAGTTGTTTCCTGGCATGTGACTCCACAAACTTAAGAGTTATGGTCAGTCAGACTTCTGGTCTGGATGTGCTGTAGGAGAGCAGCAGTACCTGGCTCCCTGCAGCTGGTATTAAACTGAATTTGTTCTTTGCTGCTAAGATGGTTGACAAAGGATTGTCTCCACCTCGGCTGTCCCCTTCCTCCAGGTTTCCAGAATTGCAAAGGCTGCTCTCCTGTGCTTGCCTCTTCAAGTCAAAGGCAGGTGAGTGAACTGTCAGACTGGGACTGCACAGTGGTTGGTCTGGAGGCTCTGCCTTCGACTCTTCTCCTTGGGGAAAGGAACTAGAGGGTAAATCCAGCACTATCTTCTCTCCTATTCCTCAGCCACCTGAGGAAGGCATCTTCTGTGCATGCTTTCTGCAGCTGCCTTCCCCGGAGGGCTTTATGTAAATGCAGGAGGGCTGTTGGCTTGTGAGAAGGAAAGTGATACTTTGGAAATTGCTAGGCTCCAGGATTTAACCCTTGAGCTCCTGGAGTTCAAAAGCATTGTCTGCTTCAACATGCTGAGTAGTCCTTACTTCCCAAGTGTCCCACAACTGAGTCTCCTGCAAGGCAGCCGCTTTGCTTCCCGGGAATCTTCCCATCCCAGCTGTCAGCGGGGAACAACCCAGCAAGAAAAGTTGGTGAGAGCAAGTGCCCAAACTCTGCAAAGGGAGACTCTGGGAGTGCCTCGCCCCTCTCCCCACCTTCCCGAAGCTCAGCAGCACTCATGGAGCTGGAATGGGGGCTGCATTTATCAAATTCCTGTCTGCAACAGCAATGCAGTTGTTTTAGATTAGTGTACAAATAGACATTAGTGTAATACATCTGTTGTTAATCCACATCTTGGTAGAAAAGAGATGCCAACACATCATTTATTAGCCACATCGATCCTATAATGTCCTTTCTTTTGTCTTTTGAGTACGTAATAGGTTCCAGGATGTCTTTTATTTCATTGTATACCACATTTCCTCTTGTCTAACATAGCAGGACATAATGTGTTCCAGGATGTAATTTATGCCATTTTGGAACTGGACACCACACAATGGATCCTGAACTTTTCTGAAAATCCTCAGTGTGTTAGTTGTTGTGCTCTGCTCACAGGTTTGTCTTTGCAGAATTGATGGGTAGAAAAAAACCCAGAACAATTAGTAGGAAGAAAAGCAATTTATTCTTTGTCCAAGGTGAGCTAAAGGATTATCAGTAACTCTGGATGCTGGTATGGCAGGCTGTATCCTACACCCGTGGTTTGGTTAGACGGTCGGATAGGGAAGTGGTAGCCCACTTTAAGAGCCTATCCTTGACTGACTGTGTAAGAGGACCCACGCAGTCTCAGAGGAAGTCCACTTTGAAAAGGAAGCAGTGGAGGAGTAGCTGTGATGGATACGTGTCTCCTGGTTTTGTGGAAATTGAGGGCTGCTGCTGGAGTCTGTTTATCTGATTGTATTAAAAGGTGGTACCAGCCATAAGTGAAAGAATAAAAAAAACCCCACTCTAACTGGCTTTTCCCTGTTTAGTGATGTTAATGGGTTTGAGAAGCAGATGACTTTCACAGGTGAGGAGGGAAGCAGGGACATCAGGCCTGCTGAAAGTCAGAGGTTGGTGGTAATTTGCTTGTAGTATCATCATGTGGGGAGGAATTGGCGGTGGCCACTTGCCTGATAGCTTCTGCAGGAGGCTGTTCCTTTTGCATTTCTTTGTCTTAGTCATGAATTAAAATGCCACCCAGAGTGATGGAAGCCCAGTCCTACGTACCCTCACCACTGCATTATCCAAGCATTAGCTTCGGCATGTGCCGGATGTTCCCTCTCCCAGTGGGGCAGGACAATAGACTGGTCCAGGGGCACTGCACAGGATTTCAAATTAGCATCTGCAGGGAGGAAGACACGCTGTGAGCAGGACCTTTTTACCTTTAGGCTGGACCAGCAATTGTTCTAAACCCATGAAAAGGTTTGGAAGAGATAATATTTTAGTCAAATATTTTCCTTATTTTTTTGTTGTTGCTCTTCCTCTCATCGTAAGATCTCGCAGGAGACAATTTACCTCGCGCCGTCCCGGCTTCCCTGCTTTGCACCCCATTCTGTCTGGTATGTGTCTGGCTTCTGATGCATCAATCTTGAGGACTGTAGGGGAATAATTACAATGTTAGCTGCAGCCCTGAGTTCTTGCTTTATCAGAACTTTTTCTTTAGCATGTGCTGGTTTGAAGCACATGAATAATACAGGGAGTTTGGGAATGGGTTGCTAGGGGTAACCAAGATGTAAGACCAGAGGGAATAATGTTAATAAAATAAATTGCTGACTCGGAGCAGCCTGATAACTCAGACGGGTGAGTTGTTATGCTTGACATCATGTTTTTCTCTTTACTCCCTCTCTGCCCCACATCAGCTGCCTCTCACTCGCAGGCACTCTCATTCATAGGGCCACAGGTCAGCTAAAGCCAATACGGTGTCGTGCCATTAGCACCCCAGTCTTATGTGCCAGGATCTCTTGTTTCTAGGTCTGCAGGGAACTGAATGTTAAAACTTTTAGAAAGGCAAACTGTTGTGGAAATGACAAACTCTTATCCCTCTCCAGACAGCTCAGCACCATTCTTCTGTAGGAGGAGATAGGGCAGAATATGAAATAGCAAACAGCACAGACGCCAGTCAAGCAATTAATTTTCTTGTCAAGGCAAAGGAACAGGGCAGGGTAGGAAGGAGGGGAGAATGCAGAGTTATTTGTGTCACTGACAGACTTGGGTCTGTATTGTTCTATAAACACGAAACGGAGTCCCTAGCCCAAAGACCTTACTGTCTGCTTTAATTAAAAGATCACAAAATTAAGGCAGCTGTAAAATTGTGTGTGTGCACATGAACAGTCTCAGGATCTTGGAGTCACAGGACACGAACACGGCCGAAATTTGTGTGGTTCAGAAGATGTTCAGAAATTCTTACCACTACTGAGGCCAGATCTGGTTGCATCAGAGCAGATAAACCTACCAGAGCACAGCCCAGCAGGGAGATTGAAAAGTGCTGCTTGAAAAGAGCCTTATCTAAGAATAAGTTTCTCTGTTACCTGTCCGATGTACAGGGGGTTTATGCTTTCCATTGAAGCGTCTGATCCCAGCCCTTTCCAAAGACTCATTCTTCCTGGCTCTCCCCATTGCCTGAGGCAGGGAGTTTCTGTTGAGGGCTGAGATGGCCACACTTTGCCCTTCTACCATAAATTTAAGAGCTCTTTAGGAGTGATGGCATGTGTCTGTGCCCAGAGGAGGCAGGGAAAGCATGCTGTACAGGCTGGGGCACAGAGGGACACCATGCTTCAAGGGACTTGCCTCTGGTTAACAAACAGGTGGCCCATGGAAGATACTGGTGCTTCTCAGCTCTGTGTCTCAATCTGTCTTTCCCTGGAATAGAAATGGCAAGTATCCAAGTGATGGAAGCTGCTTTGTTTGCATAAAACTATCCCCCTGTCCTTTCTCTCCCAGACAAAGCCAGCACTGCGTAGTAGTGCTGATGGTCTAGTGCAATACAGCTGGCTGGGACTTGCATGCTCCTCAGCACTGTGTTTTGGGGCATGTGCTGCCCCAAACACTTGGCCTCTGAGCTAATTGGCTTTCCTGGAGTCCAGGTAGAATGGGCTTATGGTTCACATCCAGTCTTGGTTCATCGGCTGGCTGTGCTTGCTCTAAACTCATCTTTAGAGAAGCATTCTCTGTTTGTACGGCTTGTAGCGGCCAAGTGAGCCACTTCCTAGGCTGTGTGTGCTCCTGTCTGGTCCCTGCAGCCAGAAGGTTGCAATTATTTCCTTGCTCTTTCAGCGAGTTCATTATGTTGCTCCACATGCCTTCATATGGTAAAGGACACTGCAGTTCTAACAAGCTTGGCTGGAGTAATCATTCCTTCTTGGCAAATACTTCCCCTGATGTGAAGCTGTGCCATGAGACCAAGGAGTCCTCTTTACTGTGGGGCAGCAGTGCTGGGTGCTGGTCACTCAGCTCTGTCCCTCGGAGTCCCCCTGCAGCAGGTATCCATGCACCTGGGAAGAGAAGGGAAGGGAGGAAAACACTTTTATTTTGGCTACGCAGCCAGAGTCCCCAGTTCAACAAGCACTAGGAATGTGCCATTCCCACGGTGATTCTGAGCTGGTCAGTGCCGATGTGGCTGCTGACCTGACTTCCAAGACCGCTGTAGGACTGGAGGAATGGGTTAAGAAGAGTGTGTGTAATTAAGCACAGCAAGCAGCAAGTCAGTGAGAGTTGTATGGGCACAGCAGCCCATGAAGGAGCAGGATGTGTCTGCAGGGAAGTGTAGCCAAAAGCACTCAAAACTGGAGACTTCAAATGCCTTGAAGGTTGATTTTCTTCTCGTACTTTCCCAGATGAAGCTGGTGCGTTTTCAGGTACTCTCTTATTTGCACAACCCACGATCCAGTGTGTTAAATTTGGTTCCTTTCTACCCCTGAAGCCCCTGGAACTGCTCTGAATTTACACCAGTGGAGCTGAGGTCAGGCTTAAAACTTGGCGAGCCTTGCAGGCAGGATCAGCTTTGTGGAGGCCAGGTGCGACTGCAGATCTGTGTGCTTCTGCCATTCTCTGTATCTAGTCAGACAGGAGGTTTAAAGGGGGCTTAGAAAAAAGGGAGAAGTGGTGTGATGCAGTGTTTTGGCACCAATGAGTTATTTTGCTTAATAGTTTGGAGATGATTTAATCTCTGAGATAATTAAATTGAAGGTGTCATTTCAAAAGATAACAGTGTCTGTATGAGCTCTGTTAGGTTTGGCATAAGCTTCAGCTTGTTTTGTAGGGATTGAGGGATTTTCTTGTGTGGAACATGGGGGAGGAAAGGCAGGTCTAGTTTGATGGTATTTATTTCCACCCTTTCTTGCTATAAAATAAACTGACATAATGCAGAACAAGAAAGCAGCCCCTGTGTCCTCAAGAGGGTGAGAGCAAAATACTCCCCTGGGCTTTAATGTAGCTTCTGACAATGAAACCTCTAAGATCAAGACCCATCTTCATGGGTCTGCTCTTGTGACCTGCCAAGGGAGAGAAGCTGGTCTGTGAAACAGCCCAGGAGGGTAGGAGGAGGCGTGTGGCACTGCCAGCTCTGCAGGGACCGCTCGTGTCCTGCAGCGCTCGTTGGGAGCTGGTGGGCTCCCAGAAGGGTGCTCTCCTCTCCACTGCTGCTTATTCCAACTGCAATGCCTTCGTACCTGTAGCTGACATGGTTTGTGACTTCCTCTGTGCCTTTCCTCTAAGAGGCCAGCAGTGCCTGCGAAGCCCAAAAGAGAAAGCTCCCTGCCCGCTGTTGGGCAAAACTGAGTTTGTCTGCCCCGGGGGGCTGTGCTAAGCCTCGTGCTTTGGGTACCTGGCTCCTCCGTGGCTACAGGTGATGTGGTGAACTTACCCAGCCAAAGTTTAACGTTTAGCCTGCTGGTTGGCACGTGACCTACAGGTGACTGGAACACGTGTTGCATACATGCGGTACCAGCCTGCTCCTACAGACCCTCTTGCTTGGCTAGAGGAATCCAGCCTGCAGTTTTCTCAGCCAAAATCTCTGTGCGTTGGCAGGGAGTCCTCAGTTAAATGCATCGGTGCTCTGTTCCATCCCTGCCATGCCCCAAAGCCTCCTGCTTACATGGGGTGTTGCTGGGGGAGCTGGGCTGGCAGGGAGTGGTGGCCACTGCCTTTGTCAGGATCTCCCCCAGCTGTCCTTGGAGATGCTCCCTCAGCCCCAGCAGTGAGCTCGTACAGAAAGAGCCTGGTACCAGATCTCCTTCTCTTTACACTGTATTTTCAGTCCTATTTTAGTTGCTGCATGCTACATTCAGTTCTCTTGACCTTGATGCTCTGTTACCACCAGTTTAACACCAGCTGAGTGATCCTCAAATTAAAAAGCTGGGTATCATACGTGTTTGTCTGTATTTTTTCACTTTAGGTCTGATGTGAAAGGAAGAGTCATATCTGGGCATTTGAGTGGTGTGGATTATGATATACACCAATTTATGTAGAAGTTGGCAGGGAATTATTTTATTTTTTTTTCCTCACTAGCAGGAGAAACAAGGGCACTTGGGACCCCCTTTTGGTGAATTACTTAGAAAAACAGCCAACATTTAAAATTACAGGTTTGGAATTGAACTATAAATTCCAGTGAAGTGAAAGATCCATGAATAATACATCTTTAGGCTGAAATATAATTTGTTTGTATGTTTTAAGCAGCAGAAAGGAAACAGGATATAATCCCTATTAGGACCGTATATATTTTCCCCAAGCAAGGAACCAGCTGTCTAATGGAAAGTTTGTGTTTGCTCTGTAAACATTTTTAACTGTTTGGGTGTTTTGGGTTGTTTTTCCAGTGGTACACAAAGTTTTAGTCTCTCTTGGTTCAGCTGATTTGCTGTGGTGTTGCTTTCAGTTTGGGATTGCATGGCCCCTGCAGTGTAGCTTCATCTTTTCACTGGGAGCACGTCATCGGTCACAACAGATTTGACACAGGATCCAGAAATCAAGTGCAATTTTGTCTATTTGCTCTGATTAGCACCTTGGGAATTATCAACTCAGACCTAACAAAGAGCTTCTCCTCAATTTCCTAACAGCTCAGATCCAAACAGCTTTTCTGTGATTTGGAAAAGTCTGATGAAGCATAAGGAGCTATTTTTACAAGGGGCTTTTTGCATTTCTCACATCGTGTTGGACCCGGTGTTAATTGTGGTTTGGATGTTTTTTTTATTGGGTGCCAAAGGATTTTGCTTATGCCAGTAGAAGTCTGAGTGAACTGGATCAAAGTTGTTGGACTGGCTTCTGTCTGAGCCAGAAATTACCACCGATCCCTTTCACAGGGAGGTTTAAGGGAGGCACTTGTGATGGCCTTTGGTGTTTGCCCATCGAGCGAGAGGAGGTGGATGTTGGCTGAGGAATTCAGAGGTGATCTGATTTTCTTTTATCATCATCTATCTCCACAGAGATGTTGATGATGATGTTGTGGCTGCACCTCCTTATCTCATGGCAGGTAATCATGGAAGGCAAAGGATTACAGAAAACCCTTTTCTTCAGAATTACTCCAGTTTAACACGTGTGGGGTCATATCTTGTCTCTAAAGTCACTTTGTGTCTGGTTTGGGAGGCTGTGTGTGTGCGACTGATTTCAGAGAAGATATGCTGGCTCCAAAATGGTGCTTCTCAAGGGTGAACTGGGGCTCACTTAGGAAGAGCTCTTGTGGAAACTGGTTCTGAAAGTGCCCGAGCTTCCTGCAGCTCTTGATGACCTTGCTAGGGATTTGATTTCTTGCTCTGAATTTAGCCTCAGAAAGATTTAGAGCTTAGTCTACATGAAAAAGATGAGAGCTAGGGACTGGCTGTGGTTATGCAAAGGAAAACACCTTTCCTATTGCTGATTTTCTTTGTTGTTGTTACTGTTTTTAGCTGTTTGTCCAAGGGCGGAAGTGAAGCCTTGCATGGAACTTGCAGAAGTCTAAGTTAGAAAGCAATGTTTTTTTCCCTAACGTAGATAAGCAGTATGAGTTTTAGATGCCCTGGTGTATCTGAGAGAGCTGCTGAGGGCTGATGGATATATTCTAGGGGCCTCATGTCTGTCTGGAGCAGGAGTAGGGTGCTCAACAGTATGTAAAGTGGCATGAGGTTCCTGTGTCTAGGTGGCTGGATGGCACCCTTGGGTGTGCATTTTTTAGCTGGATATCAAAGTTGAAATAAAAGTGAATTCCTGAACAGTATAGGTAAGATGAGCTGAGTTGGCTTGGTGGAGAGTGATACCTTCCAGGTATCTCATTTCTCGCTCAGCAGACCCCGTGCGCTGGACTGTGACCTCCAGCACCATGTCTTGCCTCGTGCAGGTGAGTGAGGGCCAGCAGCGAGCTGGGATCACACTGGGATACCAAATGGTCAGGAGAGGGCTGAGGAAGCTGCAGGCACCTCCACTAACCCTCTCGAGATGCCTGCAGGTGGATGGAGCACAAATGAGAGCGATTTAGCAGCATTATTTGGGGAGCGGGACGGGAAAAGGATTGAAAGGAAATCTCCAACCACGCTAAAAACCTTTGGAGCAGGGAAAAAAGCTCCCTTCTTTTGCTCTAAACTGGTTTTGCCAAAAAAGAAAAGTACTATCTGGTTTAAAAATCTCAATATAGACTTTTAAAAATTTTAACTCATTTAATCCCTTCATGCATGTATGAGAGATGAGGATTTCTACAGATCTTTGGGCCACTGATAGTCTTCTTGAGCCTGAAATCTTTTTCTGAGTTAATGTGATTCCACACACCACCCCCAGCACTAAAAATTACAATATTGACTTACTGGAAATTTTAACTGTTGACTCTTGTATGAAGCCTTGTCTAGATAATCTGCATTAATTCAATTAATTCTATTCAAATGGGTATCTTTGTTTATATGATGATCTAATGCAGTTACTTTTACTCAGAATTAAATTGACCTTAATTTGTTATTGTTTGGAAATAACTCACACTGAATGATGGGCACTTACAATGAAAAAAAAGGTCTACATGGGTTCAGTGTGTTTTATGTAATTTCCTTTTTAAGGTCAGACTTTCTAGATAACACTGGCAGCTTTTCTGAGTTTCTCGGGGCAGTTGAGCCTTTTCCTTTGGGAGAAATTGTTGTATTTCTTCTACCCGAGTAGGATCAAGTTGGTCAAACATGCTCTGTATTGACACTGGGCACTCCGTAAAGTCTGGAAGTCTGTGTCCAGTAAACATGGAAATGTGAGAGGTCCTGGTGTGTTCTCCCTGCTGTGAATCAGCAGCATCTCCGCCGAAAGCAGCGGGAGAGCATCGGCATAACTCCGGCATAGCCAGCGACGCGGTGCGGACCTCAAGCACCCCAGTGAATCCTGGGCTGAGATGGGAAGAGTTAAAGAGCTCCTGTCCAGCGGAGGAAGCACGGGAGCTGCCATTTGGTGCTGACAGACAGGGAGTCACTTGCTGCCTGCAGCTTCTATCCGTTTCCACTCTGTTGTCAGCAGGTTGTAAATAAAATAAGTGCTGTGCTGCTCTTGCTGCTGGCTCTGCTGCTGCCTCCGAGTGAGCAAACAGGTCTGATAATGAGGAGGCCTGATTGTGCCTCCAGCTCTGTCGGTCAGGGGAAGGGAGATGTCCAGGGAAGGGAGATGTCCAGGGAAGGGAGATGTCCAGCTCTCGCCCAGCGGCGGCCTGGATGGCTTGGAGAGGTGGGAGAAGGCAGAGGGTGGTGAGTGTTCCCTTTGTGTTGCTGGTTCACCCCGAGGAAATAAACTGCTGCCTGATGTGAAGCGGCTTTGATATTTTGGCAGCTCTGAGAAGAGAAATGGGATTGAAAAATAAATGGAAGAATTCATCTTTTCAGAAAGAAAAATGGAAGAAGAGGGAAATGGTCCAGCTAGGCATTAAAACTTGAAATCGAATGAAAGATGCTGCCTGCTCTGAGTTCCTCAGAAGACATCCAAAGAAGTAGCTTGTGTATTTTCAAATGTACCGTGGCCCAGCACTGCTAGTGAGCTGTGAAACAGAGGCCCCCGAGTTCTGCTTAGTGGCTCTGCAACCAACTCCTCCATGAGGTGTGCACCAAATGACTCAGGCCAGCTCTTCCAAAAGCAGTCAGTAATTTTTGGGATGTCTGGTTTGAGAATTGTCAAATCCAAGCAGCTTCCATGGGCTTCCATTGGTGGTTTGAGGTAGGGAGAGCCTTCAAAAACCAACCAACCTACCAACCACTACCCCCCTGCCCCTGCTGCTGCTCAGATATCCCGAGTGAAGACACCCAGAGTCTGCAGTTCCCAAGTTCATTTTCCACGCTAGAAAATGTTGACTTTCATCTTTGCTATTTTACAGATGAAGAAATAATGTTACAGCCAATTGCTTATCCCTGATAGTCACTGCAAGGATAAAAAAACCCCAAACTATTTTCCTCAAAGGAAACTTAGTTGTGAATCAGACTTCATAAATCTAGAGCTGAGACTTTGATGATGGCCCTTTCTCTATGGGAGGTGAAGATGTCGTGTAACTGTTTTCAACTTATTCAGAATGTTCCTTTTCAGTCTCCTCTGAGCCTTGTCCTCTGTGAACATGGGTGTTCCCATTCTCTAGTTTGTTTCTCACGTCCGTGCCGTTGTCTGGACCAGCCCTGTTCCCTGGGGAGGCTGGATAGGGAGTATTGAATTTGAGTGGTGTGGTGTTCATCCTGAGGAAATGGTAATTTGAGGTTACTCCACAGCAATGACCCCAGGAGGACATTGACAAAGCTACAGCAGGGGCTGTGGGTTTGAATGGTAACTATGGATCCCCGGTCTCTGAGGCAAGGCAGAAAGCTTTAGCTTGTGACAAATGGGCATTTTTATTTGCACTTGGTGCCGTGATAAATGCATGGGCTGCTCTGGTCTCCTCCTGCCCAGAGGATGGAGTGTTTGGTTCTGTAACTTTAGCTGCTCAGTGTCTGGTTTGCTACAGCCCTGCTCGAGAAGGGAACTCAGCAGTAAACTTTCCAGGTCTGTCTGCAGTTGATCTGCTTCAGTCCTACTGGCATTTTTGATGGGAATTTTATGACTTCTTTCTCGTAAGTTTGGTACACATTTTGTTTTCTTTGGAGCCAGTATTGGCTCCTCTTGACTTTCTTTTGGAAGCTCCAGTGATCAATGCCTTTGGTTGTGGGAACTCTTGCAGAGAAGAGTTCTGTCATCATTTATGGGGGTACAGGAAAAACAGATGAAGCAGCGTAATATATGCCAAATATTATCCTCAGAACTGCTCTTATCTGATATCTACAGCTGTACTTGCTTAATCTTAGGGTTATTTTGCTTAGCTTGACCTTTCTTTAGAGAAAATTTTTTAAATATAAATGGAGTCCTCTGAAGTCAGGCATCTGTCTTAAGCAACTTGAGTTATCTGTGTTGCTATCTGTAGGTATGATCCACTTTTATTGCCTCAGGATTGGGTCTCTATTGTTTGTTGGCTTCATTTTCCAAAGTCACCTTCTGGTGGAAGCCCTCGGATGGGAAGGAACTGTTATGGTTTCAGAAGTTAGTGGGGTGCTCTTCGCTGGTCAGCTTTGAAAGATGAAACACGTTCTGTTTATTCTGACTCTGCTCTGCCATCGAGGCTGGCAGCTTAGGTGTAGGATCTTGAAAAAAGTACTAATTCGTGGATGGTATGAGGATAGCATGAGCCAGAGGGACAGATCCTGCATTTGTGCAACTGTCACTCACCCTTTGTGATGTTTGTGCTGACTTAGGCCAGCTGGCCATCTGCTCCTGAGCCCATGAAGCCATCTGAACAATTAGTCCACAGCTCATTCATCAGCCATTGAATCAGCTTAGTTTTGATTCTTCTTCATAACAGTGCCTGGACCTAATGAAGGGACTGCGATATAAATGCCAAGGCAGGTAAATGAAATAAGCAACAGCAGAAGTGTCTACATCCCCCAGTAACTTCTGTAATCAAACAAGCTTATTTTGGAGACAGCATGTGTCCACTTCACCTTCCAAGGGAATCTGTCGTTCTGTCTGCTGTTGCAGACTAACACCTCATCTTTCATTTCTACTGGAGCAGCGTTGTGACCCGAGGCAAGATCTCCATCCTTCCTGCTAGAGAGTTGGAGTCCAAGCCC
>JANHGN010004422.1:25651-36981 GCA_024605025.1 Megaceryle maxima
GGTGTTTTATCGCTCTCAAAGCTTCTCCAGATACTAAGCCTGCTAACATCCCAGACAGTTAGGTGAAGAACATGGCTTTCAACCTGTCTATCTTTTCAATGAGCAAGACAGATAAATGAAGAGACTTTTTTTTTATGGTTTGCCAAAGATACTGGTCACAGAGTTGGGAACAGAAACTGAGACCTTTGCTGTACTCATCAGACCACCCTTCCAGCCATGTGCTTGTGTTTCAGTGCTCAGGCTCTTTGCAAACACGTGCAATTAGTGATCTGTGCTGTGCCGTTCCTGCTATCGGCCATATCTCCATTTTATTTATTATCCTGCAAAAGATCTAAGCTTTTACATACTTATACCCTGGCTGTGTTCCTTTCTGAATTATTTACGGTAGTATTTTTGGTCTTCAGTCATCCAGTTTTGGCTAAAACTATTCTTCCTCCAGTTTCCTGCCATTTATCCTTCATGTACTAAGCCAACCTTTTTAGATGGTCTGATTACCACATTTCAGACGTTGTCGTTAACCTCTGCCTTTAGCAAGCAGACATCACTGAAGCTGTAGGTTTGCCTTCAGGTAGCAGATGAAAGAGGTTTTTTGCCTTTTTAAAAGGATGGTGTCAGAAGCTGTGTATTTTTTAAAAAGTAAAATCCCTGCTGTTAATAATCCGAGATAATTTTGTAATAGGGAGGAGACTTTTTATTTTTTTTTAAACAGTTGAATTATTTTTTTTTTTTGGCTATTGATTTTGTTTGCTGCCACTTGACCTTCTCAGCTGGACAATGAAAAATATGCCTATTTTAGCCAGATCTGACAGTAAGCACTGCTTCCATCAAGTAAAGTTATGTGTGGGAAGGCTCCAAGGGATTAGACATCTTCTTTATTTACATTGTTTCCTTCTCAGTTCTCATGCTCCAGAACAGTTCTATGATCTTTGCATTGGCAAGTGAATACTGCTGATCTTGTAAAACCCAGCAGAACATTTCACCAGGAGTTACAGCTTCTGAACTTGGGAACAACACTCAAAGTTTACCTGTGAAAAATTTACATTTGAAGACAAACTCTACTATCTTCCCTCTAATTATGCTGGTGACTGAAGGCTTGGTGGAGACATAAAAGACTAATGTATTGCTTGCACTGTGGCTGTAGAAAGTAACCTGGTTTCTTTCCTAAAGCAAAGAGGGAGAGAATTAGCTCTTCTGATACCTCAGAGGTGTTTTGTGCATGCAAAACAGAACCCTTGCTGATAGGGATTTTCTGAGGTTCTTTGACTCTAAATGCAGGTATCATTACGTAGGCAGGATATGAGTACATGGATTGTAAGGTTTCAGTAAGAAAAAAGGGCATTAGCCTCTGAAGGGTCTATTTTATGGCAGAAGGACACCAGAGGGGGAGAGTAAGAGAAGATCTGTGTATGTGTGCGTGCCCGCATTACAGACCATGGACTGTCATGCATGTCTTTGTTCATTTTAATAGGGAATCACAAAATCCCAACATGGTCAGGGTTGGAAGGGACCTCTGGAGATGATCTGGTGCCACCCCCCAGCCCCATCCATCAGGGTCACCCAGAGCAGGAGGCCCAGCAGTGCAGGTGGGTTGGGAATCTCTCCAGAGAAGGAGACTCCACAACCTCTCTGGGCAGCCTGGGCCAGGCTCCCACACCCTCACACCAAAGAAGTTTCTCCTGTTCAGATGGAACCTTCTGGGTTCCAGTTTGTGCCTCTTGTTGCCCTGTAGCTGGGCACCACTGACCAGAGTCTGGCCCCATCCTCTTGCCCACCTAAAGGGGGCCCTTTAGCTCTTGCTCAGCATTGCTCAGATCCCTTCTCAGTCTTCTTCAGAATGGGAACCTTTTCCCTGCAGGTTAGTTCTTATTTCTCTCTCTGCTTTCTCCAGTGCTAAGGAAGAGGCTCTCTGACAGCAAGATCTTTGTTTCATAGCAGTTTATCTGCTCCTGCTGTGTATTCTGCACCTGGGGTCAGGACAGGTGACTTGCAGCATTCTGTAATCTCATCCACAGCAACCCGCTGGGACAACTTGCAGAGAGCATGGTGGAGCTCCAGGTGGGAAAGACAGGGTGGGGAGGACCTTTGAGAATGGGAAAACCCTCTCTTACAAATACCCTGCAAAAGAGAGAAATGTGAGGACAGCCCCATGGCATCCATCCTGTGGCTGTGGCTCCAGAGATTTTCATCAGCAGTGCCTATAATAATAGTCAAGGATGTGTTTTGAGAAAACATTTGACAACCTTTAAATGGCCAGTGTTGTCTAGAGTTTCTCTTTGTAGTATGGCTCTACCTTGAACTATCCTCTAAGGAGTAGCTCCTCTCCCCCTCCCCATCTCTTCAGATCCTTGTCTCTTCCATGCCAAAGTGTAGGGCTTGGCTCTGTTGAAATGACAGCGGAGAGTATGAAGGAACCTGAACAAGAAACTTCTCATTAGTGAAGTGGCTATGGCTCCTTGATTACTTCCATTCTGTTTTGTCTTTGGGCTGTTTATGTTTGCTTTCTTGGGTTAGATGTTTTATGGATATTAGCATCAATTTTCATCTTAGAGACTTGAATATTTTGGTATCAAATTGTGCTAAACTTCTATTCCCATCAAAAGAGATTGAGCTCGGCTAATGACCAAGGAAATCTGGCTCAGTTGCCTTTTATAATATCTGCAGGTTACTTTCCAGTTTGCTTTGTCTTTCCCAGTTTTAGTTGCCCTAGGTGTCATCTGCAAATTTGTTCATGGTTGAGTTTATACCAACGATAAACCCAAAAAAGGAAGAGGCTTTTTAAAACTTGACGTGCAATATTCCAACTAACCAGATGTGTGGAGAGAAGTTCAACCCTTAAAATCAGACACTCAAACTTTCAAGGTCAGAGGAATAAAAACTATTGTTTAAATTGTGCATTCTTCATTGTTTTAGCAGAAACAGCTCTGTGGACCTCTAGTGGTCTAAGGATCAGACTTGTAACCACTGCTTTTATGTAGGTTATAGCCTTACCAAATTTCAGAAGTTGTTATAAATTGATGAACCTGGTCCCTACCTGTAGAACTCCTTTACTGAGGAGCTGGATTCTGCCTTGGCGTTTGAATGGTAAAAGCTGAGCGACGTATGAAAAGGCAACTAAAAAAGTGCTACCCAGCAAAATGGGAAAAAATGGTTCGTTCACACAGTCAAAATAAAATGCAGACATAAAGGAACAATCTAAGGTCAGATTTCACCCCAAATGTAGGGCCTGAGTTCTCAAAAAAACATCACGCAACATTTCTCTCAGACTTGGATTTCACAGAACACTTTTTTTTTTTTCCTTCTCTGAAAAATGTTCTACCAAGAGAAATGTTTTTCCTCCACCAAGCCGTGCGTGTGCAGTCCGAAACATGGCATCCTTTACATCCCAGGCGCTCCCACGTTTCACAAGTACATTAAGAACTGGTTCAGGGAAACAGGCTGGGAGCTGTCAACTGGGACAAGCCGTCTTCTAGAGGGAAGCAAAATCTGAACCAATAGTGCAAAAAGCATGGAAAGAGGAGGGCTTTCTCCAAGTCTCTGCTTTAATAATGTGAGTGGATCTAAATTCTGGCTCAAAGTGTTGCTTCCCATCGTTGCAATGCTGTTATCTCTGCTGGGGACGGGGGAGCAGGGGGGGCTGTGTCCTGTGCAGATGGCACCTGGCCTCCCGCTTGCTGCTTTCACGCGGACACGATGCGATGGAGACACGAGGGAAAAGGGGAGCCAGGCCTAGTTTGTGGTTTACTGTCCCAGGCAGTTCATAAAACAGGGGTTGGTTTGTGTGTTTTGGTTTGTGTGGTTTTTTTTAAATTGCAACTTGGTCCTCACAAAAGAGCACTGTGCGACCACTCAGTTGTGTGCATTCTTCCCTCCATTCTCTTCTGTAAAACCAGATTTTATTGCAGCAGTAACTACAGAATACCCAGAGCATCAGCAATTAGATACCCAAAAGGACAATGTCATTTTATTTTTATGTGATTAGGCTGTGACGATCCCCAAAACAAGCTAGAAAGGGGGAAAATTGGGTTGTCCTTTGCTTACCCAGCTGCAGCAGATAGAGAAAATGTAGCAGAAACACAGACTGGCCACACCATTCCTAATGTGCAGTCATGGCAAAGGAGAAGAGTGTGAAATTGGCCCGAGACCATCGTTTCCTTTGGGAATGTGTTCATAGTAGTTGTTGTAATTTTTCATAGACCTGATCGTGAATTTTCCAGCAGTTCTTTAAAATGGAGCTGCTCTTGGAAATAAAGGTGCAAGTTGTTCGGTGTCAAGTCATGCTTCAGAGGGTTGGGAGCAGCACGTGTGCTCAGGTTGCCAGTGTTCTTTCTTGCAGGTACCAGTTGCTCCTCAGAAAATCTTATTTAAATGGAAATGGGGTAGGAAAGGTGAAAGCAGTGAACTCAATTTTTTTTAACATTGTCAAAGGCTTTGGTTTTTTTTCTTTCTGATTTCAAGTTTTCTGATGGATTAGATAAATTATTTTTTTTTAAATCACTTGGAACTGACGGGAAGTGTTTGAAACAAAGATGGGGAACCAGCCTCCCAGATGTCCATGGCATCCCAAACGTTCATGGGCATGGCTGTGTTTGCAGTTTTCGCCTTTCAGTGGTTTTTGGGCTCACCTGTTGGGTTGAGAGGAATGAAGCAAAGCAATGCTGCCTGAGAATCATTTCAGCACCTTACTCTTGGTCACTGCTTGCACCAAGAGCTCCAGGCTCCAGTTTCCCTCATGTTCATGTGTTGTCCTGTCTCGGGCTGCTCCTGGCTTTTGCAAAGCCAACTGTGATGATTATCTTGCTCTTGAGTTTTGCCTTGCAATTGGAAGAGTTCACCCTCACCTTAAGAGGCAGTGTCCTGATTCTTGTCATCTTGAAGTGCCTGAGTTTCCTGTGTAGCCATGACCACTGTTTTTGGATATGGAGTTTGGATCTTGGCCCACCTCAAGCTGACTAATTCAGTGTTGGTGATGTGAGGAGGCCACATCGATTAGTAGGCAAGAGATTGGCATTGGCACAAGGAAGAAGAGGGAAAAGGCAGATGAAGGAGAGGATGCTCCTCTGCAGTGTCTGAAAGGGAAGTCAGAGATCTGGTGTGCAAGCTGAGGTCTTTTCCAGCAGGAAATGGGCCTTTGTCTTGTGGGACAATGTTACGGCACAAAGCCATCCTACATGCTTTGAGTGGGGAGCTTAACAAATGAGCTCATTTCTACTGAAACTCTAGCACTCTGAGCATATTACTGCTATGGATTAATGTAATTTATTTTTGTCACTGACTGATTCATAGGGTGTTCTCTTGCAATTTGCAAAAGCACCTCGTGAATCATTTAAAGCAGGAATTATAAAATTAAATGCTTCTTTCCTCTTCTGACGCTAGCCCTTGGAGCCAGGCTATCTGGGGGAGGTGTGAGGGGAGGGTGTGTGGCTGTGCACAAGAAGTCATGTCAGCAGTTTCTCCTCTGTCTGCTTATTTCAGACCAGAGCTTGGGGGACATCAGGAAGTCAAGGAACCCGCTTGCTCTGCTTAGTACACTCACATCACAGAGAGGGTCGACTCTCGCTCCTCAGCTTCTCATGGGTTGTAGCAGATACAGAACTACGTCCATTCCGTGCCCATCTCTGGTTTGTGTTCATGATCCATTGCTGCTCGTTGGGTTACAGGTACAGGGCTCTCATGTCAAACTGAAGACAACTTGTGGCTGCATTTCCCAGATGGGCACCAGCTTTATACTGATGGGTTTGGGTGTCAAGCTTTAGCAGGTAACCCTAAGCACAGCCACCTCCTTTCATAGAGAGTGGAAACAGGCTGTGGGACCCCAACCTGCCCAAACCATCCAGCCTACAGACAGACAAGTGTTACCTGTTCCTTGTGTGTCTGTCTTCAGAGCTCCCCATCGATTGCCGTTGTGCTGCTGTGTTAACATCCAGTAACTGCTACACCTTGAGCTGTTCTCCTTTCACCTCTGGAGCCAGTGCTTCAGGAATTGTCGGCTTTCATTCTTTCTTTCTCCCACTCCCTCCATCCTGCCTCCTCTTGTGGTTCAGTGGCTGATTCTGTCTGTACCCCAAACTACTTCAGTCACTGATTTTTATTTTTTTTTTCCTCTTCTGGTCATGGAGTTTTGGGGCCAAATTAGGTGACGTGCTGAGTATCTTCCACCACAGACAAACACATGGGATCATCTCAACCCTAAAGAGTATTTCTACTGTCCTTGTTTTGAAAGAGCTAATGATTTGGATATTTAATTGAATTAACCTTAGACCTAAAAGGAAGGGTACCTTCTAGCAGGTGGACCAGTGAACATTGCAGACTTGTAAAAGAGACAGCGTATTTTGACATACGATGTCAAAAATACAGTGTCTGAGAGAACTTGACTCGCCAGCCAGAAGCAGTGACTCTGTTGTACCTTTCGTGTACCTTTAGCAAGGGGGCCTATGAGAGTGAAAACATCATCTGTTTAGTTAGACTATTCCTCAATTTTCAGGGTTTTCTCTTTTTTGAACTGACTATACTGTAGCTTTAAAACCCCAGAATATTATAAACATATTGCAAGCATATGCTCTCCATGCAGAAAACCACAAAACAATAAACCTAATGTTGAAAACCACATTAAAACAAGGAAAAATCACTTCGCTAATGTTTTGTTTCATACGATTTTTTAAGACTTGGAATGGAGTTGAGTCCATTTTCTTGGCTACTAATCAAAGAGCTGGCATGCTTCACATAGGAAAAATGTAAACTTCGAAGGGCCAAGGTTTTTACTTTCAATGCCCCTTTCAGACAGTGGTTTTTATGGGTTAACAAATGTTGGCCAATCCTTCTCTGACAGGGACAATCAGTACGTGGGTATCTGAGAGTAGCTGACTTCCCTTTGGGGGACCTGGAATCACTTAGATCTTGTTAGCCTGGTGATTAAGGTTGTTGAGTTTTCACTGTGTCACCATTTGTGTAACCTGTTAAGGAAATAAACAATATTTACAAAAGGAAATAAATGAATGTGGATTCCTCAGTTAATTGCATTCATGTCTTCCTAAATCAAGATGCTTTATTTGGATTTGCTGGAGGGCTACAATTCTTGTCAAAGGCTGATTGATTTGGACTTTTTTGTGCCTTCATCTGGATCTGATTCCCTCTTGGAAAGTCGACTAACAACAGAAACATCTGATAAAAGGGCTTTTCACTTGGAGCCCTTTACAACTGTAATTGCAAATTATCAGCCTGAGCTAAGATAGGGGAAAATTATTAGTAAAAAGGTACTTGGCTCAATAAGCTCCATACATTGTAATTTTATCTAAGAATCTTCTGACTGCTTTCACATTACATCCTCTGATTATTCAGAAGCATGCCTCTTCGCCTTGAACTCGATTATATGATCTCCTTCATCCACGTGATCATCTCTGGCTTTAGCATTTATAAAAACCTTTTGAAGGTTTATAAAAGTTGAAGAGGCTCGGGCGCGATGCTGGGCGCTGGGCGCTCTTCACGGGCTGGATTACCTGGTGGTGGGGAGAACTCAGCTGAGTGCACAAAGGGCTAGGAAGGGCTGCAGGTGAGTTGGCTGCACAGTGCAAGACAAGGATTTCACAAATGCCACAGTGAACAGACCAACGGTCCCTTTGGCGTTTCTCAGTGTCTGATGGAGAATCGCCTGGGTACCCAACAATGGGAGAGTATGAAGTGGGATTTCATAGCCTTGTACACAGTCTTCAAGAAGCCACTTGTTTCTTGCCTGGGAACAGAATGAGAAAATAAAAGCAAGTTAGAAAGACTCATGACACTGAAGGGTGCTCTGATGCCGTGGGGAGGTGTGCAGTGGGAGAGTAGAGGCTATTCTAGCTCTTCAGTTTCTTGTGTTAAGAGTTTTCATGGGGGCCAGGCACCTGGTTCTAGCTGCACTGCTGGGTTTCTCTATAAAGGGTCCTTCCTTGAAGGTGTCAAGTTATTTGCTTCATGTGGAATCCAGAGCCTGTGAGAACCTTGAACTGAGCAGTCAGTAGATGTCAGCAGAAACTGAACCTTTTCTCACCCTGTGGGACTGGGCTCTTCCTGTGAGTTCACCAAAGCTGGTGGTGTATTTGCCAGCACTGAGTCTGTTTCATGCATTTGCATAACTATTTGGTGATCCTTCTCCTGGTCAGTATTCCGTCTTGTGTGCGCAATCCTAAGCAAACCACTTAAGTGTAGATTCTCCAGTTTCCCTTGGCTTTATTTCCTGGGTGCCAACTTTCTGTCCAGCTCTGCAGCTGGCCTCTGGCCCTTTTGTTGACTGGCTTTCCTCCGTGGGCTCTGCTGCAGCAGCACCTGAACGTACAAGCTGTTCAGGGTTCAGGGCTATAGCTTTTGGTCTTGGGTAGCACCCTCCTTCTCTCAGAACTCCTGTTTGCTCCTCTGATGAGCCTGACTGTAGATACCTTTGATAAGGTGAATGTGTGTAATCTTTATACACACACACTCTGCAGCCAAGTTGATCTGGTGGAGTTCTGCCTTTCTGGTTTGACTCTAAAGCTGCCTGGGTTTCAGCTTTAGTCATTCAAGCTGTTCCTTAAGTATTTCCCACTTTTTTTCTGTGATTAATTTCCAAGACATGCTGTGGAATCCTCACTGATATTCTCCAGGGCACTTTGAATCTTGCTGCTCTAAAGAGATAAAAAAATCTGTACAGTCCTTTCTCAAGCGCATACTGTCTCCTCAAGAGCTCCTCAGATCTGCTGATAAGATCAGAATTCTTCTAAACATCTGATGTGTGTAATTACGCCTAGCATGATTTTGAAGATTGGGAACACCACAGCATTTGCTCATGTTGGCTGCTCAGCAAGTCACACTAGGGAGTTCCTCTTCTCCTGACACATGTTCACCCCTGCCTGGCTGTGCCATTAGTGTCATCTCAACCAGTGTCTGAGTCACTGGAATTTTGGAATGATCAGAGTGCTGGCTTCCACCCTTTTTGTGTTGGTTGTTGTTGTTTTCTTTGTTTTGGTTTAGTTTAGAGGTTTTTTTGTGGTGGTTTTTTGATTTTTTTTCTAAAGATGTATAGCAACATCCCTGATCTGTAGCCCAAATTGAGTATTCTGAATCTCTGCCCAAAAAAATGTCAGATGAAAAGTCTTTAAGCTGTATCCTTCCCTCTCTGGGTTCTGTTCTCTCATCTGGCTCTCCAGCAATAGCCATTTGCTCTTCCTCCTTCTTCAGGAAGTGTCTGCAGTGGGACTGAGGAGAGGACAGTGCATTGTTGCCACTGTTTTAGAGGATGGAGCCAGGCATCTGGGAAGCTGGTGCTTCTGATCTGCTCTCTCACACTGCAAACATTCATTTCTCAGTAACAATTCCAGAAGACATTTAGTTGCTTTGATTGAAAATGCTCTCAAATAGTGAATGAAGTGTAACCACTGCAGAAGAATCTACTTGCCTCTTCAGGGAGCGTGAGCAGGTGCTTGGGTGGGAGGATGGGTTGAGCCGTGTCAGTGAGCACGGGCCAGGGAAGTTGCTGAATCACAAACCACTGGAGACTGGGAGGGTTTCCAGTGCAAGTATTGCTATGTGCTTGTCCTCTTCTTGTACGCTTCCCCGGGCAGTGGCTGTTGGCTGTTATGGAAATGGGATCCTGGGAAAGCTGTGACATGGGTCTGACCATCTTCTTACAGTGGTATTTTATATATTAAGTACCTCATGCAGAAGAGAGAAGTGATTCTGTTATTTACTGTGCCTGGAATCCTGTTTAGCAGGTGTCAGTCTGAGCTGTGGCTTGTTCCCTCAGATCCACTCGCAGTCCATGTGAGCGGTCTTAGCACAATTCCTGGGGCTTATTTGAACCCATCCTTCTAGGTAAACCAAACCAAACTAAGGGGTTACGGGCACTCAGTTATCCCTTTCTGAGGACATTATTTGAATAACTTTTCAGGCAGGACTGCAAGACTCCTTTGTGCGTAGTGCTCTGACAAGTATTGTCTCCATTTCTGCAGTTCAACTCCTCTTCTCTATGAACAAGTTCCTTTACTTAACCCATTAAAGACTGTCATATTCTTATTGAGGAGGATAATTTGTGTAATTTTGGGTAGCCCAGGGTCCTAAATTTGGACCTTACCTGTGTTGCTCATATGCTTTTGTTCAAAATAGTGCCAGCTTAGGTGTTGTATGACAAAAGACAGAAATTGTGTTGTAAGAGCCACTGAGTGGCAGCTGCCTGGTGAAAACATCACGATTCCAGAGTGCCCTGGTTGTGATTTGAGGTAGGTGTAGATCAAGTTTACTAAGCCAACTCAAGTACCTTGAATTAGAAGGATAGTCAAAGCTTAATCTGGAGCATGTAGTTCAGGACTGTCTCAAAATCTCGTGCACCAGATAGACAGAGTGAGGTAGACTTCTTTCCAGGCAGCAACTCCTCCCTACTATTGCAGTTTTAGATCTGTGGTTGTCTTTTTGGAGCACTTCTCTTTCCAAATTGTCCTTGACCCATGTCCAAATGTACATCCTGCAATCCAGATGTCTGAAACAAATACAGCCTATGTGCAAACTGGGCAGGAGGACTGTGTTCTGCCAGTTCCCCCTTCTGCTTGCCCAAGGACAAGGAAATCCCTTGTGCAAGTCTGGACAGTTTATCGCTCCTTTTTCTTATTCCTCATTGACTCAGCAGGTTTCAGAGGAAGCCTAGATTTTCATCTGGCTTGGAAGGAAAAACAGTTACCTTCCCATCACAGTTCTTTGTAGAAAGGATCTAAATGACCATCCCAGCTGTGTGTAACCTTTGCAGGAGAAGAGGATACATCCTGCTACCATGCCAGCTCCCTGCTGGCTGCCCCCCGTTCCTCTGCACATGAATAGGAAGCGAGCAAGTCAGTGCCAGCCTGTTGCAGGCCGTCCCAGATGCTGGGAGCAGCAGTATACCCTGTCACTGGGGCACATGGAAGAACAGCCATCACTTAGTCCCCTTTGTGTCATCTGCTTGGGTCACTGTTTGATGTACAGCACCTCTTCCATCTGAGGCTTGTCAGTCTGTGCTTTTGTGGTTCATTTAGCTCTTTTTCAGCAATAGATGCAAAAGATTTATTTATTTTTTTCCCTTCCTTAAAGGGGTGTGGAGGAGAAGTTATTTGCAATCCATAATTTGGGTCTCAATTGAAAGCAGCAAAACTTTCCAGGAAAGGATGAGTCCCCGCTTTGGCATGAGAATCAATGGATTTCAGTGTTTCTGGTTTGTTGCCTGACATTTTGGAGATTGCTGAGCATATGCAGCTCTTACCAAATCCATAGAATCCTAGGATGGTAGGGGTTGGAAGGGACCTCTGGAGATCAGCGAGTCCAACCCCCCTGCCAGAGCAGGGTCACCCAGGGCAGCC
>JANHGN010004423.1:15808-48722 GCA_024605025.1 Megaceryle maxima
CGCGGCCGGCCCGCCCGGCCACCCTCATTCCAGTGGTGGGGGGGGCGGGGGGGGGGGGGGAGGGGGGGGGGGGGGGGGGGGGGGGGGTGTCTCGTCACCCAGACCCTGTACAGATGCCTTCAGGTTGTAAGCACATGGAAGCCTCTGGAGGGGGGAGGGCAAGAAGTGGGAGAACTGGTCTCACCATCGAGTGTGTGCATCTGGTTGAGCAGTTCTGCCAGCTGGCCCATAGTGATTTGGGTGGCTTGGTTTCAGAGCACAGTCCTCATTCTGTAAAATCAAGTTCCCCCTTGCAGTGCTTCTCCCCCACTCTTCTCAAAGCCCCCCGTGTTTGGCAGGACCCGGGGTGGCTGTGAGGAACGTGTCACGTGCTGGTGGCCAATCAGGAAGGATGGGTGGTCACCAGGCTTTTGCCTTCCCCCAGGGGCAAGCAGCTCCTGCTCAGCTGCCTGAGCCCCTCTCTTCCTTCAGGCTGGGTGTTGGGAAGAGGTGGGCACCCTGCAGCTGGGGGCCTCATTTCCTCAGGAAACCAGGCTAAAAATACCTGGGAAATGCTATGGGAAAAGTTACACATCGTCGGTCTGCAGCAGCCTCTGTTCAGCCCCGAGTTACGTGGAGCCTCGGAGGCCTGTGTTAAACACAGGCACTTGCTGGCTCTTTCCCATTCTCTCTGCTCCTTTCACTGGAAATGTACCATTTACAAATATTGTCTCTTCAAAAACAGCCCCACTCCAACCTGCAGCTTCCTTTTGGTGATGTGAGAACATCCCAATCACCAGGAGCTTTCTCTGGAGAACGTGATGGAGTCAGAGGAGTGGACAGAGGCCACTGAGGGCTTATCTTGTAGTGAAAATAAGGCACCTTTTCTCATGGCTTGCTGCTGGGGGAATAATACTGGGTTTGAGCATCACAGAGAGAAAATTCTCATGGCCGTGGAAGGCTGGGGTGCGGTTGGGCTCTGCCACCTGCCTGGGTGGGTGTTCCTCCGGTCCAATAAGCTCTACGTGGTGTTAGGGGTGCTACTGTTTGAAAGTAAAGCATTTCACCTCTCTGGGCTTTGCTAAGGTGAGAAGGTCCAGCCCTGCTCCACTCAGAGGGGAGTGAATGCTGGGAGGAGGAGGAGGAGGGTGCAGAGCATCCTCACAGGAGCATCTCCTGGTGCCCTGTGCTAGTGCCTGCGGGTGCTCAGAATGAAATAAAGGATTTTGAGTCTGTCTAGTGTCTGGCAATCACATTTACATGCACTTAAAGTCTTTAAATACTCCATTTTAATAAAATTGGGCTGTATAGCCCATGGGTTCCTGGCCTGATGCATTGGGCTCCCTGGGCAGCAGTTTGGGGGTGGCTCTGGCTCTGCAGCAGCTGCCCATGGGTGGGATGCTGGGGGCTCTCCACGGGGGGAGCAGCACTAACCCAGCTGACAGGATTCTTGGTTTAGAACTTTAGTGCTTCATTTTGTCTCTTTCAGTTGCATAGCACAACCTGACCAGGGAAAGAGTCCACGTCTTTAAGTGCATCTATTTTTTTTCCTTTAAAAAAGCCACCACTCTGAAGTGATTATGTGCAGTCAGGAAGCAGGGGGCTCAAAGGGGGTGTCTTGGGTGCCGTTGTCTGCTGACCTTTGTCCTTCATCACTTCACTGCTGGGGGAAGTAACTCCCTGCGCCGTGGGGCTGCGGTACCGTGACTGGAAACCTAAAGTGGGGTCCCAGAAAGGTGCAAAAAGAAGTGTGTCCCTGGAAGCTGATCTTGGGCAAGAGGTCCATGTGAGGAAAAGTGACTTTTGAGGCTAGTAAAAAAGTTGCCCTTTAAAGAAATTGAGTTCTTTCAAGTATTAAAAAAACAAACAAACAAACAAAAAGCCCAAAAAACTTGAAATATGGATGTGTTCTAAAGAGCTTGAGACCATCACACTGAAATAATAGACAAATTGAAGCTGAAACTTTACATTTTTTCACCAAATGTGGACAGGCTCCAGGCCATAAAAAGAGTTAGGAAAGGCTGTAAAACACATGTTAAAAGACTTTTTCACTTGAGGCACCTCTAGAAACATTTCTTTTCAAATAAATATTTAAGTTGAAAAAAAAAAAAAATTCTTTTTTTTTTTTCTGTTTCTAATTACCAACATCTTTTGAATGTTCCTTCCTTAGCAGATGCGTATTAAGGGGAAGAGCAGCACAGTAAAATAAAAATCGAACTGTTTAAAAGTGATTATTCCTGTGCATGTGCCTTTTAAAAGCAAATGTTTGACTTTGCTCCCATAAGCAACTCCTAGCTGTTAGTTATTTTCTCTGGTATGTATCCAAAACCAGAAGTAGAAAAAGAAATGAGGGGGGAGATTTAAAATCAGTGAAAAGCTGGACACCGTATAGGCTGTGTCACTTTAGGGTCTTTATCTCCTCCTCTTCATCAAAGAACTTTATTATTTGATGCTGAGTTTATTTATCAATTAAGCACCCTTGTGTTTTGGGTGAGGGATTCAAGCTCGCTTTTCCAACAGGTATAAATGGGATCTTTCTTTAAAAGGATTTTAAATGATCAAAAAACTGATTTATCTCAGCGTTGTTTGAAAAGGAGGCCGTGGCTTTAGCTCTTGGCGTAGAATGTATTAAAGCCACTGGAGTGCTGAATGCTGGGCATTTCTCAGCTGGTTTGAGTCTAGATCCATCTTTTTCAGTTACAGAGGGTTTTGAAGAGTCCCTCCTCGCTGGAGACCGACTCAAGCTGTACAGCTGCCAGCGAGATGTCATGTGTTAAGTATGTATTATTTTCAGTTTTAACAGAGGAGTAAATTTTGATATTTAAACTTTTCCAAATGTCAGCTGTTCCTGCACAAAGGAATCGTCACTTGTTACACCGATCCCTTCGGAAGCGGGGAAACCTCAGGGCGGGGGTTGAGGAGCAGGAAAGTTTTATCCTTCTGCCCATCTCTCAGCAAAGTCACGTAGGAGAGGATGCAGTCAAGGGGTGTAGAAGGAGCTCTGGGAGGCGAATGTGTGCTCAGGAATCATCCTCTTGGAGAGAGATGTCAACCAGGCTGAGCGCAGGACCGGGGGGGCCCCGCGGGGTGCAGGCTGGTGATCCGGCACAGCCATCAGGGCTTCAAACTTGGGATGATTTGTTACAGCCTTACTGTAACTTTTTCACCAGCATCCAGTTTCCATCTGAAAATGGGGATCGAGGGCTGTTTGAAACGCTCTCCCCCCAGCTTTCTAAGGCGGGGTGTGGGCTGGAAGAGCACCCAGGGGTGTCGGTGGTGAAGTGCAGCTGTCGCGTATCCCCGCTTCCCAAAGTGGGTCAAACCCAGCGCTCCAGCAGCCTTACTGCCTGCTGCAGGAAACCTTCCTCCGGGAAACAAATGCCATGTTCAGTGGATTCAGCAAACGAATTAAAAATATTCTTGCTGCCCTCATCATCCAGCGTCTCTGAAGACGAGGCCGCTCCTGTTAGAGCGGTGTTTGTCCGCAGAGCTGCTGACGGTAGGGAGGGAGCAGGATATGAATCTCGTTTGTAGTACTGGCTGCAAACCTGACCTTGTTTTTCCCTCTGTGGCTTTACTGAACAGAAACATAGTTGGTGCGTCAGGCTGAAAAACCAACCAACCAAAAGAGCAGTTCAGGTATTTGAAGAGGGCGAGACCAGAGTTTGTTGGTCTCCTGCATGTGTCTGTAGCCCTGGAAGCACGTGTTGCTGCTTCTCTTCATCACCGGGAACAACTTCAAAGCCTCTGTGGAATTACTTACTGGTGTTTTGCAAACGAGACTTCAAAAATGCCCCAGAAATAATGGGTGAGTGAAAGTGCTGTTGGCTGAACAGCCCTTCCCTGAACCAGGACCTGTTTGCGCAGCAGATCTGGGAGTACTGGTCTCATCTCAGTGCCTTTTCAGCAGACAAATGCCTATTCCTGATGTGTTTGGGAGACTGCTCCCTCCCGTCTTCTTATTTCCAGTTCCCAGCTGCTAAGCAATTACCGAAGTTATGCTCTTTGCTTTTGAAAAAGTTTTCTCCCACATGTTATAATGAATGTCTTGTAATTAAGAGGATTATTTGCTGCCTCCTCCAACACCGTAGCTCTTTGCAGTAAAGCTGGGGTCATAAAATGACAAGCATGGAAAATTTTTCAGAAGTTCATCTTTATTATTCTTTTTATTTATTTATTTTAAATACCATTTTTAAGAAAACTCCAGAAATCATTCCTGTTGCTCAGTGGAACGGACCCTACCACCACGTGAAGGGACCTGCTGGTACCAGCAAGGCCAGCATGCTCTGAGCCTCAGTTCTAAACCCCCAGCTCCAGCCTTTCCTCACTGGAGAAACGTCAGAGCAACTCCCAAGGTCTGTCCCTGGGGGAGCTGCGCTTTCGGGGAACTCACCAGGCTGACCCATCTGGCAGCAGATGAAGTTTGCACTTTGTGATGGTCCTGCCCCGCCGCCCCAGCGTGGCTGTTGAGGCATCTTGGCGAAAGCAGCTGGAGGTGTCTGTGCAAAATGCTGGTTACGTCCCGCAGGAATGCTCATCAGACTGGGCACTTCTGTGCACCATGGTCCCGTGCTAGAAAGAGTGCTTGGTTCCTGCTGACAGGCTGAGTAATCCTTAGGGCTGGTGACTTTCAGTATTTTTCCTAAGCCTCAGCAGAACTTAACTGACTTCATCTTTAATGAAAATACAGAAAACAGCATACTTGAGACTTTATATAGCAACCAGACCAACCAGTTCAGTTGTCCCGCCTCCCTGGGAGGAATTGCTGAGGAGCTTGTTGGTCTAGATGCTTTTAAGTATGGTATTTAAGGTGTAAATGTGGTTACCCTTTTACACATAAAAGCTTCCTTTTTGGCCAAAAGATACTCTTCACACACACGCAGCCAGGAGGGCAGCTTCAAAACTCTTCAGAGATTTGGTCACAAACCGACTGTTTCTTTGAGAGTTAATTTTTCTCACGGCTTGTTTCTGAACTGTCTGCTCTTTGGGAGAAATGCCAGGAAAAAAAAAAAACCCTACCGTACATTTTCTTAGGGCTGAGGAGTGTTATGTGCTTGTGGTTTAATAGCAAGTGCTTTTATTCTGAGAGGCAGCTTCTGCCTCGTAAAGGGAAGAGTTGAAGGACTCCAAAAACAGGGAGGCGGATTCCAGATCTGTCCACTTTGTGGTTCCAGGCAGCTGTGGGTGGTAAATTAAAGGTGCTGAGAGGAGAGATGGGGATAACTATGAAAATGGGCAGTGTCCAGGCAGAGTTAGTTTTCTGAGTTTGAGGTGTAAAACTCATCTTCAGTGGAGCCCCTTCTCTTTGCTTCTGAAGCATACTAATCCTGGAGCAGCTGCAGGGTCACGGCTTAGGGCGGGAGGAGTCTTCTCTGCATCGGCTGAAGGGTTCCGCAGAATGTGACGATTCAGTGAAGGCAGCTCTGGGAAGAGGCGGCCGGGTCCCAGCTACGTGGGAGCAGAGAACTGGGCTGTTAAACTTCCCCAAAGCACTCGGTTTCCCAGGCTGCGATGCAAGTATGCATTGGCTTCGGGGGCCAGGTCCCAACAGCTCCAAAGGAAACACCAAGTAAAGATAACTTTCTAAAGAGCTGTCTGTCGGTGTTGGAGCGTCGTAGGTGTGAAAATTGTGTAGGAATCCAAACTGGTCAGCAGCCGTTGCAGAGATACTGTAGCAAAACCCCTTGGGGAACGCGGTTGCGGGTTTTGGGAACGCTGTGCGGAGCACGGTCGCGTGTCCGCGGCTTCAGAGCGCGGGAGGGAACACGGTGGAGCGGTTGTGTGTTTGATTCGGCTTCTGCGTGGTGGGATCCTCCATACAGCTTAAATGTAAGGTGGATGTGATTTGAGTCAGCTTCTCCATTCCACGTGAATTGGCGCACGTGTCTCGATGCACCTTTCTCACACCGCTACCCTCTGGCTACTGGGAGGTGGTTACTGGCTTAACCCCCAAGACTCGGGGCTGGCCTCCAAGCAGGCTGTTTAGCAACAGTAAGAAGGTTGCTGTCTTTGCTCTCCAGAGCCTCTCCTCGCTGGAAGGCTGGGTCCCGGCAGGCTCGCTCCAGGAGGAGCTGGAAGAGGCTCCAAGAAAGGCACATGAGCAGGGCTGGTTGCCAGCCCGCGCCTCTGCTCCGCGTCGCGGCACGTCAGCCGAGCCGGCCGCGGTGAGAACCCCTCCAGGCTGCAGTGCCTGGGTCTTAATGTGGCTGCGATGCCACTGAATGCCACGTTTTCTGATGGCCCTCGGCTGTCCTGGCCGGGCTGTGGGAGACCTGGGAGAGTTAATGTTGGAGCTGAAGCCCATCTGGCCTTGTCACGTGGAGCAGGGCTGACCTGGGCGCGCGTGGGGCGATTTGGTCACAGCCTCCCTTCCTCTCTCTCCAGGAAACCAGACCGGAGGAATTTTTCACATCTGGCAGTAGCAATGCTTTTTTTTTTTAATTTACTGATTTATTTTTTTATATAGGTAGAACAGCTCCTTAGTGATTTCATGGAAGAGGAGCTGACACAGTTCCACCTACCGTAGTGTTGCACGCTGTGCCCAGGGCCTGACTAAGAGTACTGGGTGGGTTGCGATGCTTCCCTCGAGCGGTGGCAGTTCCCCTCCCCTTGGCAGCGTGGCTGTGGCTCTGGCTCTGCCTGACTCAGTGCCTCTGTTACAACAAGTCTCTGGTCCTGGGCAGGCATGGAGGCTGGTGCTCTGCTGGGGGGTTGCTGCAGGGATGGGCTGCCTAGAAAATACCCTGGTTTCATCTGTTTTTTGATCTGGCTCCTGCTTAAATGTTGAGTATAGAAATACACTTACCAGGCCGGGGGAAATGAAGACCTTTTCTGCATATTGTAAATCCCGTTCCTAGTCTTAGTCTGCTTTAAACCTATTAAAAATGATATTCCACGTGGGCTCGTTCTGCTACAGCGCAGACTTCAGTGCCTCTCCTCGGTTGTGCCGGCACAGGCGCTTGTGGGCTCGTCACAATTGGATTAGAGATAGCAAATTTTATTGTGATGATTTTTTTATTTTTTAAAAGAGGAACTTTTCTGTCTGGCTGTGTGAGTGTTTCCAGCTGAGTGAGTTCCTGGATCTGCTTTGCAAGCACGGCAGGTTGGTGAAGTGGGTGGAATAATTTGACGTGGTGGTGCTTTGGAGTTAAACCTTGGGTGTGCCGGGGCACGCTCGCACCGTGCGACGAGGGCTTAAAAGTTGATTAAAAGGGGACTTTAAAGATGGTGCAGCTATTACACAGAGGCCGTGGTTTGCCAAGGTCTCGGCTGCGTGTTTTGTGTTGGGTGATCCACTTAGTGCACGTATAAAAATAAAGCTAAAAACCTCAAGGTGCTTGAATAAGTGTGTACATGTGAAGGCACCGGGGCTCAGCTGCTTGTCCTGGATCTCAGTGTGGCTTGTGGGGGGGGGGGTCACCTGCCCAGAGCCCGCTCCCCAGGCTGGCTGATGTGCATCTGCTCCTTGAATTTGTTGGGCTGCTTCTTCCATACTTCAAAAATACCTTATAGGGAAAATGAATCAAATGGGGCCTGAGCTTCTGGAGATGTGGCGACAGAAATAGCAAACGTTCTTATTGTGAGCTTGCTGGCAAGCTCAAGACGTCTCTGTGTTCAGCTTAAAGGGATTTTTTTTCCCCCCCTTCTCCCTAGAAATGCTTTTCAAGTTGCGTTCTCCCATTTGGGTGGTGGGTTTGTTTCTCGAGATGAGTTTTGGGGTTTGAAGGCATGCTGCTGTTCCTCAGACATGCCAGGGTAGCGTTACAGCTCAGGAAGCCCAGGTTCACCAGGAAAAGAGACCTGGGGATGAAGCCCATGCGTGGTGGGAGGGCTGGGAAAGAGGAGCCGTGGGTGAAGGGGCTGAGCAGGGAGCAACCCCCACCTCCCCCAGCCCGCCCGCTCGCTTCCCCCAGACTATTGTTGGCGTTCCCTGTATATTACCCTAGGAACGAACTGGTCCCCGCACGGCGGAGACGCGGACGCCCCAATTTGGTAAGCTTCCTTGCACCTGTCTGATGCACTTTACAGCCTGGGCGTCACACAACTGTTTGTCATTCAGGGGGGACAATGTCCTCTTGTGTGCCGGGCTCCCAGCAGGGAGGGGCTGGGCGGCTGGGGCACGGCCCGCTGGCGGATGGGCTTCCCATGTGAAATGAGATGGGAAAACAAATTGCTTCCAGACCATCGTTTCACACAGTCGGGAGCAGCCAGCCTGCTCGAGCTGCTTTAGCCGGCCCGGCTGTCAGTCACGGTTTCCTTATCTAGGTTAAGTATAAAAGGGGGTAAATGTGGGTGAAGAGCAGGTAAAGAAGATTGCTTTCAGATTGCTCGTAAGGCTCCGCTGACGCGCTGCCTTCAGGAGGTGGGCTCCTGCTTCTGATGGTGCTTGAAAACGGGCCTTGGGCAGGGCTGAGGCGGAGGATGCCGAGAGATCTCTGCTAGTGCTGAGGAACTTTCTGGTCACATTTGCAGAAATAACTTGGTTCTCGTTCAAGGTTTCTTTTCTGGGGAACTTTCTGCCTAGTGTTCTTCTCACAAGGACCTCTTATGCCTGTAAACATGAAACCTGGCATGTGACTGCTCTTGTAAGAACAGCTTTGTGTTGTGTACGCGCCTGGGAAATGTCGGGCTGGAGGAGGACCCAGGATCGTTTCCACGTTGGGTCGGTACATCTTAAAGAAGACGCAGCAACGTGACAATGACCTTCTCCTTTTGAGAATTAAATAGAAATGCAGTTCAGGGCTTGAAATAAGTGTTGGAACTGGAGTTCAGTGGAGGTAGCACAAACTCACCAGTGTTGTCTGTATCTTTCCAAAGCCCAGGGACTCTCGTAAGCTGTTTCAAAGCTCATAAAAGAAAAAGCTTAATGCTACGTAGCACAAACTCAGAGGTTTTGGGTGGTTAGAACGTCATCAAGAAGAAAGTTTTATTTGGGGAAACTGTGGTATTGCCCCAGCCCTGCCTGGCTGGTGGCAGGAGGTGAGTGAGCAGCAGCTGTGCCCAGGGAAGGAGGAGGTTGAGTTGCCAGCAGAGCAAAGGCTGGGCAGTGAAGGGAGAGGCTCCAGAGGGTAGTGTGGGGGGTGATGCAGGGAAGGAGCTTCTGCAGCAAATTTCCAGATGGTGAGACAGCATAGACTGCTTTGGGTGGGAAGGGACCTTAAAGCTCATCTGGTCCACCCCCCCTGCAGGGAGCAGGGCCATCTGCAACCAGAGCAGGGTGCTCAGAGCCCTGGCCAACCTCCCCTGCAATGGGGCCAGCGATGGGACACCCTGGTCCTCCTCCAGCCCATGGAGCGACAGCAGCATTGGAAGCTCAAAGCAGCGAGGTCATGTAGTCAGCAAAATGCTGCTTTCTTAGTAGGTGTGTTTACTTTAAGGCTCCTTGTATCATTAAAACGGGCGAGGGGAGAGTCCCCTGCCCAGGCCCTGCAGGGATGAGTTGGTGGTTTTGTCAGCTCTTGCCCACAGTTGGCTTTCTGCTGAGCTCAGAGCTGGGCTTCTCGAGTTGGGTTGAAGGGCGATGTGTATGAAGCAGCTTTGCACCGTTGGGAGGCAGGGAAGCAGAGTGGTGGGGGTTCCCAACGAGGGCTCGGTAACAGCAGCTCTGCTGTGAAGTCCCTTTCGCGGGTTGTTGCTGAGGACAGGGATCTCTGGTCACCGACCTGCTGCCAGCCAGTGCCCACAGACCACATGCCCAGCAAAGCCCCGCTGGGCGCAGGGTGGCTCTAAGGGGTCTGTGGCAGTTTTAGCGGCTGCTTCTCGGGAAGCCTCAGATGAAAATCTCCTGATTTGCGTCTGGTGGCTGCTGGGGACAGAGGGTCAATGTGTTCTGCACCTTGAGCCTCCCCACCACCACCTTTGCTGGGCCTGGCTCAGCCAAAGGACCCGGTAAAGGTAACGCATCCTAGTTGCTTAGTGTCTTCTTTACCCTCCCCTGCTCCCGCGTGCCCCCGTGTTAGGGCAGCGCTGTTAGCGAGCCTAAAGAGCGTGTCCTGCGCCGAGCCGAGTGAACCCTCCTCTGTGGCTTTAAACGGTGGTGAGGAATGACAGGCTCTATTGCAGACAGGATTGTGCGAGGGCCAGGGAGGCCCCTGTTTCCGTAGTGCCACCACCACCTCCTCGCCCCTCCCTTGGTGTTGGCTGTGGTGAGGTTGCAAACTGTTTGGTTAAAACCCCAACGTTTTGGCCACGTAATTGTTGTGTTGAACTAACAGCAGATGGGAGGAAGCAGTGTGGGGGACAGAGGAGCTGTGGGCAGTGCTACCTCCAGGGCAGGTGTCCTGAAGGTCCGGTTGCTTTTTGAGTGTATTCCTCCAGTGAAGAGCGTTGAGTAAAAGCCTTGAGTGGTGGTCCTTACTGGAGGATGGTGGTGTTGAGGTCACGCAGATGTCTGCCACCACTGTGGGTGTAGGCTTGGTGGGTTTTGGAAAAGGGGAGAGATTAAAACATAGTGCGTTTTGAAGAAGAAATATGGTGCTTGGCAGCTCATTGAGGATATCTTGCTCCTGTGCCAGTCAGGGGCTCCTGTTGTGTTCAGCCAGTGGGATTTGAGTGATGCTGCCACTCAGAGAACATCTGCCCTGGTCCTGCTTGTGCACTTCACATCGGCCTGTGTGCCTTGGAGCGGTGGCTCCCGGCTCGGACCCCGTCTTCCTTGATGGCTGTAGAAAACTTGTCTGTGCCTAAGCCATTGCCAGCACCAGTAACAAACCCAGAGCGTGTGCAGGCAGCATCCAAAATGTGTCCAGCTTAAATGGCCAGGAGGACCACCAGCAGTTGGTCTGGAGGAGCTCTTATCACGGCTGGCAGCAGCAGCACTGCTATCTCTGTGGCTTTGGTTCTGTGAAGGAGGCCTTGAGACTGGTGCAGAGGGTGGATGAGAGATGCCCTACTCTGGCTGATGGAGTGTCTTGTGACAAACGCTGGCAATAAATAGCAGGGCTGCAAAAATAGGGAAAGGAGGGATCTGTGGAGTGAGAGGTTCGGTGTGAGGTGCCGTAAGCTTTGGGTTGAGCACCAAAAGCTGTACAAAAGGAGGTCAGAGGTGGTCTCAGCATACAGGATTTCTAAGGAAACCTCTGATGAGTTTATTAGGAGAAACGTAGATGGGTTTAAGCGTAAGCAGAGCTTTTTATCTGCACTGTGTACAACTTCATTCCAGCAGCTCATGATCCACAGGCAGTTCTGTGTTGGACCCTGGGGCTGCTTTTGGTTTGTAGGTCGAGTCTCTTTGGACCATTCAGTCCGGTTGGTATGAAGGATCTGTAAACACTGGTGCTTGCATGGAGGAGTGCATGGTCCTCTTGGAGTCCTGTCCAGCCCTGCACTCTCTCCTCAACTGGGTTTTCATTCATTTGCATAGACACTGCTGTTTTTTTCTGCCTGCCTTTGTAGCTTCCACTTAACCACCAGCTCAAGCTGGGTGTGCACCTGGCCCCCTGCTGCCCCCGGGCATCTTCCCACTGCACTCTTGCTGCTGCTTCCTGCATCTTGCTCTCGTGTCTCTTTTGCCTTTGTCCTTGTCCCCCGCCTGCACCCAGACTGCCCGAGCCCTTCACGACTTCAGAGTTTTTACCAAAGTTTGAGAGTCTGGGTGTAGCTTTCCCGCCTCACCTTCTTCTCGCCCGTCTTCAGTGTGTGCTTGAGGCTGTAGTCAAAACATCGGTCAGCAGATTCCACCTGAGTACTGAGATGAATTGAGCGTCTTTGTGCTTCTCGGGTGCAGGAAAGAGAGCGTAGGTGGTTTCCAGGAACCCCTGGGTTGAGGCACCACTTTTTGCTTGTACCCAGTGGAATACCACATGGATGGCTGACCACAAACAGGTCAGGAGTTCTTGTGGAAAGGCTGAAAAATGTTCCTTGCTCAGGCTGCTTTGGGATTGGTGTCCTTCTGAAGAGCTTGTAGGTGCTGGGACGCTGACGGGACTCTTCAGCCTTTATGGTATGGAGTGAACACAAGGAGCGGGTGGGTGGTGCTGAGGTAGCACTGAGCTGGTGCCAGCGCACTGATGTCCAGCGTCTTGGGCTTCCTCTCTTTGCAGAGGGTAAGAACAGCTCTGCAGCTTGCCTGAGCATGTGGCAGCGCTAACGGGGGCTGCAGGGCAGGCCAGGCTCAGTTCTGTGTCAGAGACCAGAGGTCAAATGCTAAGAAAAGGCGTCACTAACACCTCCCCACAAGAGGCGAGGACGGTCATTTTTAAACTGGTTTTGGCTCAGTTTGCTGCACAGGAGCAATGGCGGGTGAGGAGCTGCTGCTGGTGGTGACCGTGGTGGCTTAAGTTTAATTAGAGTTTTGTCAAGCTGCTGTTTACATAGTCTGCTGATGGAAAAAACCCTGATCCTGCCCTGAGCTGAGCCCTCTGCAGAGCTGAGCGTGACGGGACCTGCCGCTCTACTATAGCGCGGGGAACCCGATGGGCCACAGAACCTGCAGGTCTCCAAGCTGCTGTGGAAAGCTGGGGGCCTTGTCTAGCTGAAGGAGGTTTCGGGCTGACCGCGTCACTGTTTTGGTAGAGACTTATCTGGTATGTTCTAGAATTGGGATTATTGTGCTTAATTCGGCACCCGGCGCGTGAAGTATTCAGAGAAGGTGGCTGGGGGGATTTGAGCTGCTCTGCGTGGAGGAGGCTGGCGGGAGCTCTCAGTTGTACGTGGCTTTCTCGATCCGGCCTAGAGGAAGGGGAGGGGGAGAAAGAAAAGGCTCAGCTTGCTGCTCATTCTGCTCTTCTCAGCAAACATCGTTTCCTGGGCATCCGGGCAGAGGTGGGGGTGTGGGGACGGGCTGCTGAGATCGTATCGGGGAATTTCTCAAGCATCAAGACACTCGAGGGCGAAGCCACGTGTCCTTGTGCTCGGCGGCAGTCAGGGTGTGGGGCCAGGAAGAAGCTCCCGCCCCGGGTGTCGTGCTGGCCCCCGGTGCGGGGCACGCGCAGCTCCCACCCTGGCTGTGGAGTGGGTGGTGCGGGTGGTTTGTGGACAGCCCGGGGGGGGAGAGGTGCCGTGGCCAGAGAGGATGCAGCAAACACAATGTTGGGAAAGATGAAAAAACCGAGTGGGTGGCAAGGAGAAGGAAGAGGAGGAGACAACCCCGGCGATGAAGGAAAACAGGATCTTCTGTAAGAGATGGGAATACTGGAAGGAAGCCAGGAAGGAAGCCTGAGAAAATGGAGAGAGCACTGGGCAGGCCGGCGTTGCTCTGATAATTTCAGCAGGTCAGCTGCGAAGCGTTTGAGAGCCCCGTGCGAACTGATGGCACGCGCAGAATGTGTTTGAGTTAAACTTTTATAATGGTGACAGGTTTGTTGTTTTGGTTTGCTTTCCCAAGCGGGATCTGGTGGGTGCTGTCGGTGGCTTGTCCAGGGAGGAGGGAGCTGAGCCGGGGAAGGGCTGAGGGTGCAGGGAGCTGTCTCTGTGGCTGGGAGGCATGATCACCTCTTCAGGCTTCTCTGTGCTAAGCGATTTAATGGATTTTTTTCTGTGAAAAAAATAAAATAAACCCACCACTTTTAGAGCTGGCGCTTGTCTGTGTGGGCAGAAAAGCCACAGGTTCTGCAAACGGTGCCTGAATTCCTTCCTGGATGGCAGCAGCTGGTGCTGGGCTCCCACCTCGGCCCCCAGAGCCTCCTGGATCCCTATAACGCGGCTGAGCGCAGCGAGCCGGGCTGGGAGAGGAGAAGCAGCTCCTGCTCCGGCACCACAACCCATTGGTTAGTAAAAATAGCTCTGCTGCTGGCGTCAGTGCCAGGCCTCGCATCTGGCTTCCCTGAGCGGCTCCAGCACGGCCGCCCTCCCTCCAGACAGGGTCTGCTGGAGGACACATGGTTACGGCCTCGGCGCCGACCTCTCCCCTCCTCTTCCTCCAAGTGGCTTTGGGAAGCGCCTTTGTGCCGGTGGCTTCCTGCAACCCACCGCTTAACGAATCGCTGCTGCCTCTTGGTAGCCTCATCTTAGTAAGAGAGGAGGCAATCTCTGAGTTAAGCCGGTGGTGTCCGTGTGGAGGCCGTGCCCTGCCCCGGGGCGCGGCGTTTGGGGCCTGCAGGGAAGAGCTGGACCCCAAACGCGTGTGCAGGCCGGGCCGTGCTCGGCCGCGGCGCAGCTCTGACTGCGGAGGTGTTCAAAAACAGGGGGGTTGGGGTTTTTTTTATGAAGACGGCCGTTGCCAGTGTCGTGATTTCTTTTTTTAGTCTTGCTTTTTTCAGCGTTGAAGCTGCTAAAAGCCTAAGGAAGGCAGGAATGCTCTCTTTGTAGGCACTGCAAGGAAGTGAAGCGGCCTTGCACAATGGCCTTGAAAATTGAGCGGAGCGCTTGCTTCTGCTCACCTGGGTGACTTAGGGGGTGCTGAATGTTGTACCTTCTTTTTCTAGGAAAAAAAAAATTACATTCCCAGGCTCCAGAGAGCTTTGTAAAGCTGTTAAATAAGGTGGGAGAGCTCGTGGGGTCACGGGGCTGAGCCCTGTGCCCAGCCAAGGCTCTGCTCCCTGCTCCAGACCAGACTAACTGCCTCTGCTGCCTCATCGGGGATTCAGACGGTGTCTCACGCGTGCCAGGAAGAATAATTTACACACAAAAAATGCCATGGACGTTTTCTGCTTTGCTGTTGGGTCTGCCATCGGCGTGAGCTTGCTGATGAGAGCTCGCTCTGCACACTGTTGGGAGGCTGTGGAGGATTCTCTTCCCATGACACTGGTGAGCCCGGATGGCTGCTTGCTACCCGGCAGATGGTTCTTCCATTTGCAGACCCTAATTCCTAATCCTCTTCATGAGAAACGTCTCGAATGGAGCTTCAGGATCTGGTGAGCACAGGCAAGCTGCTCCTCACGCTGTCCCCAGACCTCCGGAGCATGGTAACTCCGGGGGCATCCGCCCTCCCGGCGGAGGGGGAGCAGGAGCGGTGCCCAGCCCCAGCGCCGACCCAGTGCTGGGCCACATGTGTCTGCTCGGAGCAGACATTGTCAGGGACCTTGGCTCTCTGAGTCTCACCATGAGGGAGTTTGAGGTGGTGAAATTATTACTTTCAGAAACTCCGAGCTCAGCTGAGCAGATGCGTGAGGTTTTGCAGTTTAAGGGATGCTGCGATGTTGCTTCTACATCAAAACTGTTTCTGAAAGGCCAGGGTGACACAAACCTACCCCCTTTCCAAAATATAGCCCAGAGAGGTTTGCACGTGCATGAGGAGGAGGGGAACCAAACCACCCCGGGGCACCCAAGCACAGCTCTGTCCGTGTTGGGCTGGCACAGGGGGCTGCTGCTGGAGACCTGTCAGGAAACCTCGCTGCTCTCACCTGGGAGCCCTCCTCACTTCTGCTTCCAGTAGAAAACACCCTGAAGCATTATTGTTGTAGTAACTGCAGAAATATTTTTCAAGTTCTCAACAGTTTTATTTCCAAATTACTCTGTGTGCGAAGCGTATAATTTTCTTTATTTGAGGGGGGAATTTAAAACAATGAGCAACGTTCCTTATGGATTTACTGCTCTGCTGGAAACGCCGTGGTTCTACCGGACACGCACGGTGCGTGTTCACGTGCTTTGCTTCGGGAAAGCCGGCCTTTTGTTTCTGAAATCCTCTTGTTTGGATGCTGCCGTGTTTTAAGCGTCAAACACCGTGTGAAGTATTTACTCATCGGAGGAGAAATGAGACCGTCTTGTGAATGGGGAACTTGGGAGTCTTCAGAGGTGCGGGTGGGCTGGAGGAGGAGCGAGTAGGTGTAAGGAGTACGCACGGCTCGGGACACCTGCAGAGCTTGGGTTTCATCCGTGGGAGCTTTTCCCTTGATGCTGTTGAGATCCCATGAGGTGGAGTTTGTGTTTCTGAATGCAGGGAGGTCTGGGAGCTGCTGGGAAGCACTCGGGTGTGTTGGAGGAGGGACGGGGCTACTTTCCACCTTTCCTTGAAGAGTTTTAATCAAATATGTTATGTGAGCAAAGTCCAAACTGGTCATTAGTCTGATGTCACTTCATCCCTGAAGTCTTCTGCTCTGAAGTCCCGGGGACAAGAGCAGGGGTGTGGAAAGCGGCTGCTGGTGCCGTGTCAGTGGGTGCTGCTCAGGTTTTGAAGACTGAGGTTTTTAATACCTGATCTACAAAGCTATTTCATGATAGGCTCAGATTTTCCCAAAGCACTTAACATGATTTTTGCTTGAATTTCTCCCTCTTTTCTACTCAGTAAGGCCTAAGTAACCAAGCCTGGGGCAGGCAGTTGTGGTTTCTGCCGTGGGAGCTTCAAGTCACTGTGCTCTGTAACACGGGCTGTCTTCAGCTGCAGGGTTTGCAGGCAGAGCTATTTATTTCTTTATTTTAAAAGGACATCTTATTCCATAAAAAATAAAAGCTCTCTGCTTAAGAGTGTGCTCTGTTACTGGTTTAGTATTGCCTTAAACAATTTAAGACGTAGCGAGTGATGGTAAGGAAATAAACTTGTGTGGTTGAGGGCTGTGATCGGGAGAGAGTTAATCTCTCTCCCCTCGGCCACTGCTCTGTGCCTCCTGTAAAGCAGTATCCTTCATTTTTCAGTCACTGATTCGCAGCTCCCAAACCTACTCTGTAGCCTGCAAATCTTGAATTTTGAATAACAGAGATTGCAGCTTGTAGTCAGAATGGTGTAATTTAGCCTCAACTCTTTTACGCTTTCTTTGTTTGGTCAGTCAGCTTGAAAATTTACCTGTCTGGGATGAAAAAAAATAATTGTACATTTTGCATGAGCTGAGGTTTAATTTATTTTAATTTGCTGCTAGGCGTGCAGGAGTCTGGAGCTGGGGAGTTGGCAGGAGGGTGGTTGTCCAGCTCTCTTGGCTGCCTGTTTGTAATTGCTGGGCTCCCGAGGTCCTCGTGGGTCCTACAGTGCTGGTCTCCTCCCAGAGATCAGACATTTTTCCTCCTAGGTCTGAAGGTTGTGAAATTTTGACATGCAGACCTTGCAGGTTTGTCCTGGCCTTTTCCTTTCCACTGGTTTGATGTGTTCTCCTGCCCAGGTAGTGTTGTGCGTCCCGGCTGCCACTGGCTAACGCAGCTTGCGAGTCTGCGGCGGTTTTGGTGTGTTTTGCTTCTTCTGTCTGCAGCCCAGGTCTGCACTTTGCCCCGGGTGGGTGCCAGGCTCTCCTCCTGCAGCCTCTTGCCCCTGGCAGAGCTGGTGCTCTGGGGGTTTGGGGTGCTGCAGGACCCGCTCTGCCCCTCAACCGGCTGAGCCACGCTCTTACCAGTGGGGTGGTAACAAAATGCTGTGCCGAGCAGACCAGAGAACTCAAATCTTATCTCCCACAGCTCCTGGTATTTTCGCTTTTTATCTCCTGTCCCGCCTCTTAATTTGCAGATAGTATGACAGGGTTTCAATGTTAAAACTTGAAAGCGCGTGCGTTAATTGAAGTAACGCTTTGGAGTTCAAGGAACTCCGAGGGGAAAGCAGCTCTGGTCAGTGTTGGAGGAAGACACGTGTGTGTAGAACACACAGACCCATGTGCTGGCTCACGGGGGCTCCTGGGAGCTGACTGAAGCTTTAACCCCTCCTTGCAGCAGCAGAAGCTTTACAAGTGGACACCAGAGTAATTTCTCCTAGAAACTGTGGGCTGCTGGGAGGTGCAGCTGTCTGGGGTTTGGGTTTTTTTAGGGGGGTTTCTTTGGGTTTGTTTGTTGGTTTTTTTTGTAAAAAAAGTGATTATACTCCTGTGCTCCCAATCCTGGTTTTACGCATTCAATGTGCCATCAGCTTTTTCTAATTGCTTCCAGCTGAAAATAAAACAGCAAGCGCTTTGGTGGAGGTAAAACCACTGGTTTATTTCAGCAGGAGATTGGGGAATCTATCGGTAAACAAAACAACTCCGCTTCAAAGCCTTTGCAGCTAAAACGCATTGTTCGTCCTCTGAGCCGCTCTGCCTCGCACCCTAATAAAAGTGGAAAGCAGGCACTGGGGGGATGGGGCCGCAGCAGAAAACACAAGCTGAGAAGTGGAGATCAAAAGGACAAACAGAAGCAGAAGGCAGCGAAAGGGAGGCACAAAGAGTCACAGCTGAGCGTGCGAAGCTCGAGAGCGATGGAGGAGAGAAAACAGCTATTAGAAAAGGCGAGGGAACAATGGGGTGAACGGAGCACGGGTTGGAGCTTTCATTTCGGTTTAACAAAGCCATCTTCCACCGGCGTAACCCCACGGAAGCGGTGGCCTTAATTCGTCTTGAAAGTTGTCTGCTTGCCGCTCGATGGGGCGCTGGCTGGAAACGCGCCTCGGCCCGGAACCTGCCCCTCGCCGAACACACCGGTCTCTAAGCGGATGGACCCGTCCCAGTGCCACGGGGGTGATGGTTTCCTCCCAGTTCGTACCATGATGAAATGTTTCCCAGTTCGGCGTTGGCGACGGTTGGAGTCGAGGGGCCTGTGGGAAAGAAGAGCCGTCGCCGACAGCGACTCTTTTCGCTTAGGTCGCGTCTTGCGAAGCCCGGCCGCGCTCCCTAAGCACGCCAAAGCTTCTCCAGCTGATTAAACCAGTTCTCCAAACCTGGCAGCCTGTGTGCAAACCCCGGCTTTGTTAGCAAAGCCTCCGGGCTTTCTGTGCACGCATTTATCGTAACAAATAATTTATACTGGATTAAGAATGAGGAGTATTATTTTTGTAGAGCCAGCAGTACGTGGTGTTTAGGCTAGCACCGTCGAGAGGGACGGCCAGCGGCGCGGTCCCCCGGCCGGCTGCGCCCCGGCACCGCTCGCCTCCTGGCATCTGTGGCGCACAGGTTCCGTCTTGCCTCTTTCCCTGGCTTAGTGCTGGAAGCTGCTTATTCCCTCTCCCCATCTGCCTCACCCCGCTGAGAGCTGTGTGTTTAGGGGGGCTGATGGATGGCAGTTCCAGGGGTACAGGGAGGTCACTGGGGAAGGAGCAGGGTTTAGCTGGCAGATGGGAGGTGACTCCTCGGCCTCTCCCAGTTCTCTCCACAGCCAGGCTTTTGGAGGTTTGGATTTGCCATCGGCACACGGGCCAAGGGCTGTGCTGCAGGGAAGGCTGCTGCCAGGCGTTCTTGGGCGGGCCAAGCCTTCCCTTTGGCCGTAGGAGTTTTTAGTCCTCGATTTGATTGCGAAAAATAATGGCTGGGCAGGTCAACGCAGTTGTATCCTGCTCCTCCCTCGCAGCCCGTGTTTGCTTTCCTTTGTTTGGGTTGCGTCTTGCTCCGACTTGCCCCCGTCAGCCTCGCTGGATGCAGCTTTGGAGAGCGAACGCTCCCCGTGCCCGCCGCTCGCTCCCCGCGCCCGCTGCTCGCTCCCCGCGCCCTTCATGGAAAAGAGCAAAGAGAGAGATTCCAAAAAAGCCACTTGGCTTTCCCACCCGCCATCCAGCGCGCGGTGTTGCATTGCGAGCCTTGCTGAGCTGGTGTTTGGGAGAGGAAGCGACCGTGGCGTTCAGCTGACATAGCATCTGAATAGCCAGTTGGGGCCCAGGGAGCCCAGCTCTAGGAGGGGGCAGGGAAAGTGAAATGGATGCCGAAATCCTGAATCTGCTGCTTAAATTTCCTCTCTCCCCAGAGAGGGAGGGAATGAAGTTCAGCGTTGCGTGTTTGGCTCAGCTCCCTGGTACCTGCTGCCTGCTCCTTGGCTCGGCGCTGGTGGCAGAGATAAAGGACTGGGGGGTTATGGTGTGAGAAAGGACTTTTTCCTTCAGTAACATTTGCTTGTTTGTGGTTAACTTGCATTAAAAAAAACTAATCCAGCATTATTGAAGAGCGAGTGGGCGAATAGCTGCATCTACTGCCATGGTAACTTCTAAAGGGCTTCACCCGTAGCTGTCAGAGCTGGGTTTTTTGTGCTGTAGTGACTTCTAATGTAGAATAGTTTCCAGGCCATTGAATTATTTTGTGTCCTCATTTAAAAACAAAACAGCACAACCCACCCCCCTTCTCTGAACTACCTTTTTGTTGTCGATCTTCTCCTTTCTGACCCAAATACATCTGTACGGCAGGGCCGCGTGTCAGGTACCTTCCCAGTGCTGGTGTCTAAGGAGCATACGTGCTGCCAGCTGCTGCTGGCCACGGCTGCGTGTCAACAGTCAGTTGCAGAGGGCCCTGCTTCTGCAGTCCTTGTGGAACGAAGCTCAGTGGTGGGTCTTGAGTGGAGTGGGTGGTCAAGGGACCCCTCTGAGGACCCAGTGCACCACAGGAGAGCAGTGGGAGGGCTCCTGTCCTCCAGGGAGCTGCTGCGCTGCCCGTTCTTTCTGCAGGCTGGCCCAGTCCTGCAGCGTAGAGGGGTGTTGGCTTTGGGACGCCTCTGTGGCCTCGGCCCTGCGTTTCTCTGATGGGAGCTACCTCCTCCCACCTAATGGTGGTGGCACCCTTGGTGTTGGCAGCCTGGCTGTGCCCGGACCCCTGGGGGGAATTTGGCAGTGGTCAGACACTGTGTGTCCCCACGGGAGCACAGCTGCAGGGACAGCTCTGCAGGAGCCCCCGTGAAGCACATCTGGATGTGTGATGGCTGCGAGGCCAGCGTGTCGCAGACCGGGCTGCCCTGGGGAGACGTGATGGGCACCGTGTAAACCACGCTCTGCTCAGCTCTCCTTACTGCTGTTGCTTTCTACTGTGCTGGCCGGAGGCAAGTAGAGGAGCAAGTGCTGATGGGCTGGCTTTGTGGGAGCCTCCTGGGAATGGATGTGGCGTGGCCAGTCCCTGGGCCTCACGTTCCAAGTGACGGTTGGTCTCTGAGTGTGGCGAGGTGCTCATAGAGCTTTGTGTTCAGTTATTTCAGAGCGGTTGGTGCCGCAGGTTTGAGGTGGGATCAGCTGTGATCGCACTCGTAACCTTCTGCGTGAGAAGCCCTGCTTTCTGGTCGTGTCCCTGACAGCTTCCTCTGCAGCACCACCCATCTTAGCTTTGCTCAGCATCCCAACAGAGTTTAAAATGGTTTCATTCTGAATAATTTATCTCCCAGAGAGAGAGAGAGAGAGATGGTGGAGAGCTGCAAGGGGAGTGCTGCAGCACAGGCAGGAGCAGACAGCGCGTGGAGGGGGCCGGGGTCCCGCTGCCCTCAGTGAGCTCACCCCCGGCAGCGTCCCGTCCGTCGCAGCCCCGATTCCTCACAGCCCTTTGTCACTCCCGGTGTTTGCTGCCGAACAAAAGCCTCCGGGTCCCGGGCAGAGGCTCCTGTGGGAGCCCTCCCACCTCCTGACCCTCCACCCTGCCCTTGCGCCAGCTCCGGCCCCTCTTTGTTTCCCAGCAGGACGTTTCCATCACGCTCCCCCTCATCCCGTCCTCCCTGCCCGCGAGCGGGCGGCCCTGGGGCTGCGGGCGGCCGAGGGGCAGCGTGACCTGCTCGCCGGGGCAGGACGCTGTGTAACTAAAGCTGGGAACCAGTAATAAAGAGTTTCAAAATGGAGGCAGCTCTGCCTGCCTCCCCATCGCCCGGCGCGGGTATGCGCTGCCCTACTTCTCGCCGGGATCAGACAGCCCTTTCTGCAGCCCTACAAAGAGGTTTGAATGCATTAGTTTACATGGAATTAATCTCCAGATTCCAAACATGCTTTCAAGCTGGTTTGGCCTTATTTTCCTGCAAAAGGAGGCCAGCTCCACGTCGTAGGCAGGGGCCGTTGTAAGCGAGAGCTGAGCCGGAGCGGTGAGAGACTAGCACAGGCACCCTGTTCAGTCCATTAAAAGGAATTTTTTGGCTCGTGGACAAAACAAATTGAAAAATCTCATTCTTTTGTGTTACCACATCAGCAGTGACGGAAAACCAGAGCGAGGTTGCGGGGTGACCCTTCTACTGACTGCGGTGCCTTTCGGAAGGGATTGGAGAGTCCATTTTTTGATAGGAAAATAATAAAGAATTAAAATGTGCCCCAGATGATTGTATAGAAAAATCTGGGGTGAGGGGAGCGCTGAGCTGGGGGGGGGAAATCTCCTTATCAGAGGTCAGGAGAAACAGATACACCCAACTAAGGTGAGCTGCTCCCCGCAACAGGCTGGTCCGAAATTCCCTGTGCTCCTTCGTCTGCCATCCAGGGAGGGAGCGAGGAGCTCGAGCGCTCCCGTTAATGATTTTTTGGATAGCCTGTCACCCTTCGGAAAGGAACAGTCGTGTGGGGGCGGGGAGCGTCGCGTTCAAAAGTGGGTGAAATGGAAACGAGCCAAAATTCTGCAAATTTATAAGGAGCAGCAAACACTGATTTCTTTGAGAGAAGGTCGGTGCGTTTACTTGTAAGGCCAGCCCTGGTAGGAGTGTGTGAGGAAATGGAAACTGTGCTCCACTATGCAGGGTTGGGTTTTTTTTTTTTCATCGTTGAGCCAGGCAAAGATACACAGAGATGCTTATTTTGGGAGATGGTGGAATGTTTCTGTAATAATTTCAGCAAATTTTGGTTCACATAGAGCATCTGTAAGAGTAGCACACCCACAGCTTCGCGTAATGCGTTCTATTTGTCGACAGAAAATTGCTTTCCCTCGAATTTGGACGCGGTTTAACCCAGGAGAATCTGTGCCGCGCTTATTTTTCCTCCCTGTTTAGTATCCCAAACATGCCGGGTCCTGGCTGCTCCTCTCATTGACGAACTGGAGATGTTTCCGCCCAAACTGTCCCCGTCCCGCTCGCGGATCGTGCGGAACCCCGCGCTGGGCAGAGCCGAGGAGCCCTCTGCTCTCATCTGGAGGAAAATAATTAGAGAAGCAACAGAGACGGTTCTCAGAATGCAGGAATATCCCCGCGGGGTCTCCACCGAGCACCTGGCCGGCTGCTGTACAGCAGAGAGAGAACTCATGCTAGGAAAGCTTCGTTTGGGGCCCACAATGATTTTTTCATCCCCTTGTTGACATTGAACATGTCGGAGCCTGTAGCGTTTGAAAGACAATATGCAAAGCGCTGTGTTAGTAACCGGCTCCATCACATGCCTGCCTTGCACTCGGGCTGCCTGCAGCGGGCTGCTTTTATAAGCTCCTCGTATGAGCTGGCAAAGGGAGGATGTGGAAGTGGTGAGCTGGAGTCACGAGAGAGCACAAGCCTTTAACCATTCGCGTGGTGCTCGGGCTTCCAGCGGCCGCTGGACTCTGTGGGGTTTGCTCCTTCCAAAGGGAGGAAGGGTTCAATCTTCTGCAGCTTCAGCAGAAGGGAAAACTTCTTTCCCATGAGGGTGTCTGAGGCTGCCCAGAGAGGTTGTGGAGTCTCCTTCTCTGGAGAGATTCCCAACCCCCCTGGACCCTGCGCTGCTGGGCCCCCTTGCTCTGGGTGACCCTGCTGGATGGAGCAGGGGGGTGGCACCAGATGATCTTCAGAGCTCCCTTCCAACCAGAACAGGTTTCGGTGACTCTGTGATTCGTGGTGTGGTGTCACCAGAACCAGGGCAGGGTGTTTGTGCAGCAGGGCGGTATCATGTTGGCGGTGCGGTGCGGCTGTGCCTCGGCCGTCAGACGAGCCAGGCCTCGGGCACGTGAAGTGGCCACGAGGTGCAGGGCGGGATCAGCTGGGGAGCGCTTGGCTGTTTGCCCGTGGGCAAGCAGAGACCGGATTTATCTTCAGCAGATAAGCAACAGCAAGAAAACACGCTGGTGTGCTTTACCACTTACAGGAGTCTGCTTTTTTTTCTTTTTTTTAAATAGAAAAAAAGTTCTTTTGCAAAACTGTCTGCTTTCAGACAACTGGCGAGGAAACCGAGAAGCCAGGTAGCGTGAAGACGTTTGGCTAGATAACAGGGTTCTTCGCTGACCATCTTGGCACGAAAAGGAGATGCTGCAACAAATTGCTCTGCCACTTTAAAACGAATAAAAAGCCCGACGTTCAGATCAGCAGTGAAGCTGGTCTGGAGCACAGCCCGCTTGCTACAAATATCTGAAGAAAAAGCCACCAAAATAGCAAATTTCATCATTGCTCACGGGGCGGCAACAGCCGAGCGCAGCACGTTGCTGCGAGCGATTGCGATAGTGGCACAGGAAGTCTCCTCCCCCTCCCCGGGCTCCGTGCGGAGCGCTGATCAAAAGGATGTAAAGCTTGTTTACAAGATGTATGCAAAATATATTCGGGAAGAAATAGAAGAGCTTTACAGAGCGGGATGCACTAAGAGTACGTGATGTCGTGTTAAGAGAGGTTTCAGTCTGAGGCTAACGGAGCATGTGATGACCCAAAGTCATCCTAACATTGAGGAGCAAACCGAGAAGGTGCCTTTCTCCGTAGGGTTGCAACCGCTGAGCTGCTTGGAACACGGGCTGAGAAAAGCTGCCCCTGCTAGTGAAAGGTAGAAATAGGCCTGAAAAAAAGCCAAAAAGCTCATGAAATCTGAACAGTGCTCCAGGAGAAGCCTCGTGTCTGCAGCTTCAGCTCCCAGGGGTGCTGCCATCCTTGGGGTGGATCGCCTTGAGCGGAGCGTTGGCCCCGGTGCTCCGAGGTGGGAGAGAGAGTGTTTGGCAGGTGGGAAAAAAAAAAAAAAAAAGGTATCTGGTGGGTTTGAACAGCTTCAGAGTCTGGAGCCAAATGGCAAAGGTGTCGCTCGGCTGCCGGTGGGTCAGCGACAGGCTCACTTGCATTGGTGCGTATGGTAAGGGTCACTTCTGCAGCGCAGCCTTCGGCCTCACCTTCCTCTGCCTCTGAGAGACAGGCACTTTCTTACCTCACAGGGAGTCTTAAGGCTTAATCCATTGTTTGTAAAGCTCTTTAAGATCCTTGTTTGGGAGCGCTAGAATCTGGGGGATTAAAAACAATTTATTTTTGTGTATCTTGTGTAATGTGCATCTCAAAGACTTTCCAAAGAAGGAAGGATTGTCAGCCGGAGGAGACGGCAGGTCCGTAAGGTAAACACGAGGGGGAAGTGGCCGGGAAGAACAAAGGGGGTAACAGCGCAGGGCTGGTTCCCCGCGGCGGAGCCTGGGCCGTGAGGAGGGTGAGTTTCCAGCCCCGGAGGAAAGGGCTGGGTGCAGCTGAGCCACCCCCCTCTTAATCCCATTTAAAGACCCATCTGGCCAGTGCTGCTGCCTCGCGGTGAAGGGCAGCGGGCAGATTTTCCCTCTGCTGTGTCTGTGCCCTTTGATCGTGCGCACTGGGGACCAGGGACCTCGCTTGGTCTCACCCGCTCTGTTTTGTCAGCTCTGAGCTACCAGATGAGCTCACAAGAACTGATGTCAGAGATCTGGACAAGGGTGATGGTTTAAAACCATGTGTAGACTGGTCAGTGACTGGTCCCACCTGCTGTCTGCAGGCACGTGCGGGGCTGGCCCCTGCCTTCTGCTTGCACATCCGTGCCTGGCCCATGGACCCAACCCATTGCTGAGGGTGCTTCCTCCTGGGGGACCCCGGCTGCCCGTGCCAAAGGAGACCTTTGCTGCGAGGCTCCTCACGCCTACCAGAAAACTCTCCCCAGGACCCACAGTCCGGGGCAGCCCCTCCAGCTTCTTGTCATCTCCAGAGCCACAAATCCTGGGTCTAAAGCCTTGGAGAAGAGGTGACCCAGGGCTTTGGACAGAGGTGGTGCCTTGGCTCCCGTGGGGAAGCAGAACATGCTGATGGCATTCTTTGCTCAGGTGCAGGCTGGCATGTTCTGTGTAGGTGTGTTGCCATCATGTGACTCTTTGCATTTTAAACCCAGTGTTTTCCCATGTGGACTTAATCGGGGTGACAGAAGATGGGCGTTTCTGTTGTTCTTGGTCGTAGCTGACCGTAAGATGGGACTGAACTGAAGACTGCACTGGTTTAGGTTCTCTCCAAGAGCTGACCTGAATACTGGTGATGGTAGAAGCAGGTGCCAAGGCAGCGCTTTCCAGAGGACGTCCAGGTACACTCGAGACCCTCGGTATTTTGGTTTTTTGAGCCCTGTAAGTTTACCGACGCAGGCAAGCTCAGCAGAAGGCACCATCAGCTCTACCTGCCGCTCCTCGCGTGGGGCTGGCGCGTGTTGGCACGTAGGTGTAGGTGTGGTGCGGGGAAATTCCTGAGGTGTGGGTGTGCCGGAGCTGGGGAGGACGAGCGGCCGGTGCCAAGGGTTGGGCAAGGCCAGCGACGGGCTCTGCGCACCTGGAAACGGGGCTCGGTAGCGTTGGGATGTGATGGAAGAGACGCTCTGGGTCTCTGGGCCAGTCCCCTGGGTCCCAGGCCACCGTTTTCATTGGCCTTGGCACCATAAGGTCGGGTTTATCCTAAACTCAGTAATATTGCCCGTTCCCCAGCACCCCTGGGCTTAGTGCTCCCTGCGTTATGGGAGCCGCTGAAGATTATTTGGGCAGTAGGTGGGACCAGCTCGCAGAGTGGCTTTGCAGCAGCATAGCTAATGAGATTAGCCTGGTATTCACTTCAGAAAGAAAAGGAGAGGCTGGTCGGTTGAATGGGACTCAGCAGACTCATTTCATGCGTTCGGAGTTGGGAACACAAGCTCTTTAGCTTAGCAAGGAGAAAGTTGAGAGCATCTGGTGGGTTGGAAACCCGTCCGTTATTGAGCGCCAGAGCCTGGGCAGGGTGCTGGGGACTCTCTTCGCCTCCTAAACATCTGCTGCCCTCCGGTTTCGGGCGACCTTGCCTGACACTCGTCCTGCTCGCTTTGTTTTTAAAAATAGAGGGAAAAGGCCCTGCCTGCTGGAAGCTGAAGCTAAAGAAATGAAACTGAGAAATAAAGCGCCAGATTTATTAGGAAGGTTGATGTCATGAGAACAGCTTAGCTCACGTCCCTTAGATATTGGGGTAATAGGCTTTCCTTCAGCTACTGCCTTGGCTTTACGGTATCTGCTCCGGTTGGTCTGTGTCGCGAGGAGAATTAACTCGGGGAAGTTCCATCGCCTGTCGGGCTCTTCGCTGACATGGCTGCAGCGAGTCCTTTTGGCTTTGAAAAGAGATCATTTTATTCATTGCAACTATTTTTCCTATTTTTGCTGTCCTTTCTTCACTCCTCTCCTTCCTGTCTGTGACTCCTTTGCTTGCTTTACTAATTATTTTGTAAAACCAGTTGCTTCCCATGGGCACCCCACCTTGCCCATTACTAACTACCTGCGGTTCCACAGCTTTGCTTTACCCTGCTGCGGTCTGGAAATCCCTGCTGGGTTCCCTGCTTCCTCCAGGTCCTCTGCAACCTCCATTCAAAGTTATTTGATGGGGACTTCAAGTGCTGTTTGAGCTCCAGAAGCAACATTTCCCTCGGAATATATTTCTCCTTTTGTTCTGCTTGATGTTATGACTATTAAGTAGTTTTAAATAAAGGTTATTTTTAGTCTCTCACACCCTCTGCAACGAAGCACAGTAACTTGGAACGGGCAGCACGTCGTTCTCTAGCACAGCAGAGGAATAATTCCAGGCTTGCTCTTCCCAGTGACCTTCTCCACTGCACACAGAGCTGACCCACATCCCCCCAGCCCCAAACCCTGCACGGCACGGAAACCCAGTGCCCGGAGAGCGGGTTCCCTCTGCTACCTGGAGGAAGGGGGAGTTGAGCATTTCAGGAGAGTTTTTAATTCCTCTGGGTGTTCAGTTTTGGGTGCTGCAGGATAAAAGAGACATTGAGGTGCTGGAGTGAGTTCAGAGAAGGTACTGAGAAGGTGATGAAGGGTCTGGAGACTTAGGAGGAGCAACTGAGGGACCCGGGGTGGTTTAGTCTGGAGGAGACCTTGTTGCTCTCTACAGCTCCCTGAAGGGAGGTTGGGCTGAGGTGGGTGTTGCTCTCTTCTTCCAGGTGACTGGTGATGGGATGAGAGGAAATGGGCAGAAGTTGTGCCGGGGACGTTTCAGTTGGATATTAGGAAAAAGTTTTTGAGAGAGTGGTGAGGCCTCGGAACAGGCTGCCCAGGGAGGGGGTGGAACCACCAGCCCTGGAGGTCTTCAAAAAAACCCATCCAGATGTTGCTCTTAAGGCCACGGTTTCATGGTCCTGGTAATATTTAGTAGACAGTTGGACTTGATGATCTTGAAGGTCATTTCCAACCTTAACAATTCTGTGATTCTCTGATTGAAATGGGCGGCAGGGGCAGAGCCACGCCAGGCCCTGCCTTCGGAGCAGCGGCTCGAGGACACCCCACCGCTGGCAGCTGCCGCCGAAGTTTCTGCCAATGTCAGAATTAACCTCGGCCCATGTAAAGCTCTGATGCAGAGCTGCTCTCTGCACGGTGGGAAGATGCTCTGGGGTTGCTATAGCAAAAGGCAGGAGTTGACTAGGAGCTGAGATCAGGGCTGCGTGCTGGTGAGCGAGGGCTCTGCCCGTACTACGAGCCGCTGTGGCGCTGGGAGGTGTTCGTGCCGGGGTGATGCGGTGGGAGGTGGCTGCGTCGGCTCGTGGGGTCTTGTAGCAGCTTCTTGGCCTCAGTGTGCCCGGGATGTGCCCGGGGAGGAGCGGGCAGTGGCCGGGGGCTCGCCGTTGGGGCAGGGCCACGCGCTGTCCTTAAGGAAGAAGAGAAGGTGGAGATACTGGGTGCACTCCAAAATCTGCTCCTGGCTTTTTGAGCGAGCAGCGTCCGGTTATTCCCGGTGCCTGGGCGCCTCCTCTGCCAGCTACGCAGGGTCTGTGCCCTCCCTCCTGTCCTCCAGACCAAGCGGCTGGAGACACTGCTCACAGCCACATCCAGCCACGCTTTTATTGTCCTCCCCTCCTTGACTTCATTACATCTTGATCTCTGTAACCTCTTTAACATGTGTAAATACTGAAATGAGATTATCTTTAAAGAGCCCTTTATTAAAAATGTACTGACCTTCCTAATCAGAAGAAATGTTCCCGAAGCCGCTTCTCTCCTTTTCTGCATTTCAACAAGCAGCGAGAGCAGAACAGTGAATCATCATCCCACCAGGGTGACAGCTGGGGCTGGAAACTGGGCAGGTTTCTTCAGACACCACACCAGTGTGATTACAGACTGGTTTGGGTGGGAAGGGACCTTAAAGCTCATCAGGTCCAGCCCCCCTGCAGGGAGCAGGGCCATCTGCAACCAGAGCAGGGTGCTCAGAGCCCCGGCCAACCTCCCCTGCAATGGGGCCAGGGATGGGGCAGCCACCACCTTTCTGGGCAGCCTGGGCCAGGCTCTTCCCACCCTCACAGTAAAGAATTCCTCCCTAATACCTAAATCTCCCCTCTTTCTGTTTGAAACCTTCACCTCTCATCCCATCACTGCACGTTCCCAGCAACTGCCAAGCCGGTGGCAGGGGAAGGTGGGGTTGCTCCCACGGGAGGGTCTCAGGGACACGCACCTCTTGCTGGGTTTGCAGTTCAAAGCGGCTCTAAACCTCATTACCCTTCAGCTCGGTGGCCGTTAGTAGGGCGAGCGCAGTGCTGAGGACCGGCTCTGCTCGGCCTCCTCATCTCCAGACTTCTTGGGCGAGCAGTTGCCATTGTGGTTGCTGGGAGCAGGGTCGCAGCAGCCCTGCCGGGGTTTGGCCAGCTGGTCTCTGCTCGAGCAGATCATCCCTTCCCTGCTCGAACCAGCCCTGGCTCCCAGCAGGTTGAGCTGACGTGGGAGCTCCAGCCCAGCACAATGCTGGCAGCCCCCTGGTCGGGGAGGCCAACCGGCCGTCGCTGCTGCAGGAGGGGGTTTCAAGGCGAGGGAGGATGAGGGGCAGTGGGTGTGGTGGGCTCGCCGTGTGAAGCCTTCACCGGGCAGAGAGGTGCCTGGATACAGCTCTTGGGCCTTGAATGGGGAACTTGGGGTTCCTCACAGAGGGAGAGGAGATCTCCTGTAGGAGACTGGCATGTCAGGGGCTAAATTACAAATAACTTCAGGCCTCCTTTCAGTGTGTGCTTTTAACAAGATCTTTATTTACTGGATCCTCCATCACTGGACGTGTTCCAGTCCGGGTTGGATGGGGATTTGGGCAACCTGCTTTAGTGGGAGGTGTCCCTGCCCATGGCAAATGGTTTGGGACCAGATGATTTTTAAGTTTCCTTCCAACCCAGACCAGTCTGTGATTCTCTGAATCCAGCATTTGTTGCCTCACTCAGGGCCAGGAGAGCAGGTGGCTTCCCAGGAGAGGCAGCGGAGGCCCCAGTGCACCTGAAGAACAGATGGGTGCTGTGCCAGAGGTGCTCGTCCTCAGCCAGCACTGGCCAGCGGATCCCTTCCCTTCTGCCTGGGATGGTGGGGGGATCGCTGGAACTCCCCGCACCCATGTGCAGCGTGTGGCACCCTGGGTGAGCAGGGTGGTCTCGCTGCTCCGGCCTCGGTGATTATGGCCAGAGCTGAGGAGCTGCACGGTGCTGCTGGAGCCTTCGCTGTGCAAGGATGATCAGAGAGGTGGTTTTCTTCTCCCCCCCCGCCTTTGTAAAATATATTCCAGCTCTAGTTTGTAATGTGGCGAGAAGGGGGAGCAAGAGAAGGGAACAACAGCATTAGCGGATGTAGAAGTAGCTGGAATGAGAAGCTTTTGTGCCATTAATAACAGTCCTGGCCGGCAGCCAAGGCTGGGAGTGTGGGATTAGCCTGAACAATCAAGACTGCAGGATCAAAACAAGGAGGCAGGAACAGCGAGGTCACACTGCTGCCATCTGCGCTGCCGCAGTGGTGGGAGGGAGCGGAAGAGGGGGCTGCGCTGGAGGAGCCGTGCTGATGGCGCGGGCGGTGGGGCGCCCGCCAACGCCTCCCCCAAACTGGGCCCGGGGGGCTTCACCTCCCGGCACTCTGCCGGCACCTTCCCGCCGAGGGGAGAGGAGGGTGGCTTGTTGGGTTTAGGAAATGGCTTCTGAAAAAAAAAAAAAGATAACCCACCCAGAAGTGGCTCATCAGGGCTCCGTCTCGCGCTTCCATGCTCCGGGCTGGAGATCCGGGCGGCCTTTGTGGCCGTGGGTTTGGGATGGGTGCCTCGGTGCCAGTGTGCCGAGAGCTCACCCCGGCGCTGGCCTGGCCGCCGTGCCCCTGGGGAATCCACCCGGGCAACACGGGCTGGGGAGAGGCCTCTGGTCGGGTTCGGCCGCGGCTCTGCTGGGGGTGCAGGCAGCCTGGCCCTGTGCTGGGGCATCCGGACCTCACCCGGGGCTCTGTGTGCTGCTTCACTGCACGCTTCTAGCATGAAAGCCTTGAGATTTCTGCTGAAAGATGATTTTCGAAGCAGATGGAAGCGAATCTCTTTCTGTTTTGCTCTGATCTCCCTCAGCTTGTGCTAAAATACCTTTGAGTCTCAGAAAGCAAAATGAGTCGCGTCATTTACGTGCCTTCTCCTCTCTCCTTCCCTCTGACCCAGTAAATCTCCCTGTCCTGCAAATGTAAATACAAAAGCTGAAATGCAATTGAAGCAAAGCAGTGTCCCACAAAACAGCCTCCCAGCTCTTGCTAAAAATATCTCTGTGCGGTGCAGTAACTCCCAGGCATTCTTTTGTCTGACTGCTTTTGAATTCCCTAATTGAAGTTGGTTGGAGGGCAGTGCACCAGTTTCCTGAATAGCTCAGATGTTGATTGTGAGTTAAAAAACAAGAGCAAAATTGTTTTTCCTTTGTGCGGCTGCGCTTTCATTTACCTCCCCCCCCCCCCCAGTTTTTCATCTCTGTATTTTTACTTGCGATTTTATTTTGTGAGACAACTGCATTAAATACATCTGCGGAGAAGGGGCCCAGGAGGCAGCGGGCGGGCGGCCGCAGTTTTCGGTACGTGATGCCACGTGCGCCTCGGAGCCGGAGTTGTCGCTCCGTTGGAAACGTCCGGGCTGGCGCAGAGATGCCGTGCAAATGGAGCTTAACGTAGTAGGAAGTGTTAATAATGGTTCCTAATTGCCTACTAATAACGAAATCTGGGGAATTTGGCAGCACTTGGGATAGAGTTTTCTCTTGCAATCTGTCTGTTCCCTCCGGAAAGAACAAAGTTGCTTCACTGACATAGAGCAACGGGGCTAAAATTCACCGAAGGTGACGGGGGGAAGTTTTACCAGACCCTCCATGGCCTCTCCCCGGCTCCAGTGGTACTTCCCTGGGCCAGCACTGCTGGGTCCTGGTCCTGCACTCCAAGATTTAACAGAGGAAGAAGAACACAATCAGGCTCTTTCCAGGAAGAAGGATACAATCAGGACCTTTTCCTCCCTTCTGTTATATTTTTTTCTTCATTTGAACAGGGAAGCCCATGCCCATTTCAAGTGCTGGAAGCACCGTGTGTGTCCCTCCTGGGCTCTGGTGAGGACGGGGAGGAAAAGTTTGTGCCTGGTAATTTGTGAGAAGTCCTGGCCGGCCCGGGAAGCTCCCCAGAATATGTATTTGTTGGGTAAATGTGATAAACCACCAGTGCTCAGAGCTCCTCTGCGGCCAGTAAACAAACGCAAATGTTGCTTTTAGTCGAGCCTCGGTAAATTAAAGGTTGGAAATTGTGATGGAGATGGTAGAGGAGCTGATTTCTGATGCCTCTTCATGAGCTGGGATTTATTCAGGCTCTCTGTGGCAGGAGACATTTCGTAGCTGCTCAGCAGCAGCAGAAAAACAAGCACAAATTTTTCTGTCTTCGGGGATAACTGCAGTGAAGCGTGCGGGGGGGGGAGGCTGTGCCACTCGCTGGGACCGAAATACCTCCCCATCCCCCACGCACGTCAACAGGCCCCAAAACTTCCCCAGCACAGGGGGTTGGGTGCTGGGTGCTTCACCCACCCAGCTCAGGAGCAGGGCCTGGGGGCTGCGGGGAGGCTCCGGCGCTGTCCTGGGAAATGGAGCATCTTCATAGTTGGGGCCACGCACAAAAAAGATGCCGAAGGGGCGCGAGCCGGCAGCCTGCTCGCTGGGTCTGGGGCCTCTCGCGCCGCTGTAGCAGGGAACCAGGAAAACGTGTCTGGAGATGCCAGTGACATGGCCGTGGGGAGAGCGACGTCCTGCCCCTCGCACCGCAAGGGGGGCCCAGGTGCTGCTGTCCCCCTCGCTTTCCTTCCCCTCCTGCAGGCGGGTGGACTCTGTAGAGTCATAGAATGGTGGGGTTGGAAGGGAGCTCTGGAGATCAGCGAGTCCAACCCCCCTGCCAGAGCAGGGGCACCCAGGGCAGTCCACACAGGAACAGATGCAGGGGGGGCTGGAAAGTCTCCAGAGCAGGAGACTCCACAACCTCTCTGGGCAGCCTGGGCCAGGCTCTGTCACTCT
>JANHGN010004424.1:0-73960 GCA_024605025.1 Megaceryle maxima
GGCGGAGGTGGGCGGGGGGGGGGTGGGGGCTAGGTTGGACATCAGGAAAAACTCTCCCAAAAGGGTTATCAAAGACTGAAACAGGCTGCCCAGGGAAGTGGTTGAATCGCCATCCCTGGATGTATTTAAAAGCCATATGGTGCTCAAGAATATGGTGTAGTAGTGGCCCTGGCAGGGTTAGATAATGGTTGGATTGATGATCTTAAAGGTCTTTTCCAACCATAGCAATTCTGTGAACCTGTGAAAGCACTTTTGCTTCCAGGGATGTTTCAGCAGTGGCTTCTTTGTCCTTGTCTTTCACACATTGTATGTGTGGAGGTAGGTTGGAAACACACTGCTATGTAATAGCCTAGCCTGTGCTCTACACTGTGCTTTCCATCTTTCGTGTAGAGTGTAATCATCCCACTAGGTCATACCAAAGTCCAGCTTCAGGTAAATCCAATGGAAAACTTATCCCATGAAATTTGCTTTAGAGAAGAAAGGAAAAAATGAAGAAAAGCTCTGTGTCTTCAAATAAGTCACTTGTCTTCCTGTGACTGTTTCATTCCCTTCAGAACCCATTCTCCTTTTCTACATTTGTCTTTTCTTTAAATATGCAGTTTCTTGTTTTGTTTTGTTTGGGTTTTTTTCACTTATACAAATCCCATTTTTCCTGATTACTTTGTCAAAATCTTTGTGCTTATGCAACTATTGTCAGTCGTGCTGGTTCTATTTCATAGATATCCATCTATCATTATAACTGTTAAAGAGAAAAGCCCTCCTGAGAAGGATCTTAGACCTTTCAGATTTGTAGAGATGGGGGGAAGATTTCTATGGCCCAGAACAGGATTCTCACAGGTCAATTACAAGTCTAGTTCTATTGTTCTGAAGAATTATATGATCTCCAAGCAGGTGATTAAACAATTCTGAGTCATTTTCAGAAGTTCTTGCAATTGTCTGAAAGTAGAAAAAACAGGTGTGTGGGGGTTGTGGCAAAAAATATAAATAAGAAAAAAAAAGAATTCCATATAAAAGTTTTCTCCATAAAGAGGGAGGGGAAAACCCCTTTGTTTTTTGACTAACCTTAGTATTCACTTACAAAGGTATTTTTTCTGTGCAGTGTGTATTGAAGTAAAGTGGTGAACCCTGATAAAAATGTCATTCCCACTACTTTGTGGGAGCTCACAAAATGCTTTTTCACTATCTGAAAGTCCCGTTGGGTTAATACATTCAGTTAAATTCTGTTGACACATTCCCATTGCTTTAAATACAACTTGAGCTTCATTCAATTTCTAATGAAGTTGCAATACAATAGGAAAAGCACAGATGAACACACGTGACGTATCTGCACCACTGTGAAAATGTCTGAAGCCTTAAAAGGAAGTGGAAATGCTGAGTCTTTAGCTGGTTATCCATTAATGTTGCACAGATAAGCAATTTTTATTTCTTATGTCATTTTCATCGTCAGGCACTAGCTCCAGCTCAGAATAATTTCTTTTAAACTCTTTTAAAGAGGACCTGGAGAGCTGATTTTGGCTGGGGTACTTAATTTTCTTTACAGTAGCACCTAGTATGGGACTATCTGTGCTGAAAACAGTGTTGATAATTCAGGGATATTTTAGTTATTGCTGTGCAGTGGCTTATATGGAGTCAAGACCTTCTCTGCTTCTCACCCCACCAGCAAGCAGGCTGGTGGGGTTCAAGAAACTGGAAGGAGACACAGCTGGGATTGCTGAACCCAGCTGACCACAGGGATATTCCAGACCATATGACACCATGCTCATCATATAAAGCTGGGGGCAGAAAAAGGAGGGAGAGGATGTTCATAATTATGGAGTTTGTCTTCCCAAGTCACCATTACATGTGGATGGAGCCCAGATTTCCTGAAGATGGCTGAACAATGAGAAGTGGTGAATGAATTCCTTGTTTTGTTTTGCTTGTGTGCACAGCTTTAGCTTTACCTGTGTAACTGTCTTTATCTCAACCCATGAGCTATCTTACTTTTACTCTTCCAGTTCTCTCCCTTATCCCACTGGGAGGAGTGAATGGGAGTGCTGTGGTGTTGCTTAGTAGCCAGCTGGGGTTAAACCATGACAGTGCTATTTTCCTTATTCCTTTCTCAGCCCTTTCACGTTGCTGCCCTGCTAACTGTATACCATTATACCTTGTGATGCTTTTTCTATGTACCTCAGAGTTTGACACACATTTAAACTTCCTTACAATTGCTGCTATAAAAATGCCTGTGCAAGTACCAGATGCACGTGTGCTGTGAGGATGAATAGACTGTGGACACAGAACTGTCATCCCATCTTGTCTGTGGGAGTTCTCCATGCAGTGTGACAGCATGGCTTCTTGCCAACACTTAGCCAATGTTATGAAGTGTGTTGCTCTCTTTCTTCAGGATATTTTACTCTCACCACTTTAGCCACTCTTCTTGGGGCTTAAATAATGATGGGACAGATCTGCTCCCTGGTGATTCCCCTACTCTGAAGCTGCAGCTGCTTTAGTCTTTGCTAAGAGAAAGCAGCTGTGCCTGTGGCATAGCTTCATTCCTCACCTATCGAAGGCACTGCACTGAAGTGGCTGGAGGAGAAGCTGGGTCCACTGGCTCTGCACCAGGAATGCTGAATCCAAGCAGCTGCAAATGGATTTGAGGCCTTTTGCTTTTTCCATAATGACCCTGTTACTGTGCCTGTTACATAAAACTGATGGAGGCAGACAGCTCCCAGGAATCACAGAATCATCACAGAATGGCAGGGGTTGGAAGGGATCTCTGGAGATCATCAAGTCCAACCCTCCTGCCAGAGCAGGATCACCCAGGGCAGGCCACACAGGAACAGATCCAGGTGGGGTTTGAAAGTCTCCAGAGAAGGAGACTCCACAACATCTCTGGGCAGCCTGTTCCAGGCTCTGGCACTCTCACAGGGAAGAAGTTTTCTTCATGTTAAGGAACTCTATTGTTCAGCCAGTTCTCAACACATCTCGCTGTCTGCTCTTCTAACCCACACTTCCTGGCCTTACCCATGAGGATGTTATGGGAGACAGTGTCAAAAGCCTTGCTGAAGTCAAGGTAAACAACATTCACTGCTCTCCCTGCATCTGCCCATTCAGTCACACCAGCTAGTACTGGCTTCATCATAGGAGGTGCTGGCTGTATCATTTAAACAAGTTGACTTCTAGTCTGTGACCTTCTAAAATTAGTAGTGTTCAATCATGCTTTATTAAATTCATTATATCCTGTAGCATCCCAGATGCTTCATTAAAAACAAAACAAAAACATCACAAAACCCAAAATGACCTAATGAATTCCTCAACATAATTAATGTTTCAGTTGAGGCTAGCCCAGAGTATTTCTAACACCTAGAGTTTCCATATGTTAAAAAAACCAAAAAAACAAAAAGACAAAGGCAAACCAATCCATGTAGCTATAGCTGCCAAGCCTTGGACTAATCAATTCTATCTACAAGGTTCTTAGCTTCAAGACATTCTTTGGCTATCCTTTGTGAAGAAATAGAGATGGGGAAACTTAAAGAATTTCCTGTAGGAAGGCCTCACTTGTGGTGAATAAATATCAGCCTCTGTGCTTTTTTAATAAGATTTTGGTTGCAAAGTCCCTTGGACACGTTTGATAAAGTTATTATGACCTATCCTTCAGCACCCCAGAAATGATTCCTTCGGGAGAAAAAGAATTGATACTGGAATGACATGTTTGTTACCTCTGCTAAAGTTGTGGTCTTTGTAGGCTTTGAAATGCTAGATTTGCTTTACATTATATGTGCATTACTTTTTTTCAGTTCCAGCTATGGATTGTAGTCCAGCTGCTTGGGTAATCCAAAACATCATTATTTTATACACAGCTATATTGTTGCAAAGGAATGCACCACAGTTGCCAGGCCTGACTGTTGGTGATTATATCCGCAATGGTAGAACTGAACCTCAGTCATAGCTGATAATTGATCTCGTAGTCAGTTCTTTAATCAAACAGCATGTCTAGACAAAATTCTTGTTGACTCTTCCCATCAAAAATCGGCATGATTCTCCTCAAAGCCAAATGGGTCTCTGTATCAGTCATTGTGATTATAGTTTTATCACCTTTGTGGAGAAACCTCTAACTAGCTGTTCTTGGCAGAGCAAAGGAAACATCATCTGTGGCTTTACAGGCTGTGTGTACTATGCATAGTAGTGTTTATTCTCTGAAGAGAACTCTAGATACCAAGAACACTGGTATAAGCCTGATTAATGCTAAAGGAAGACCCTTCAGTCTCAGTGATGGACAACCTGTTCTGCAATGTCAGCAAAACTGTCTGGTTTCTCATGTATTTGAGCCCCAGTGCAGAAACCATGGCCCTGTGTGGAGCAGTGGAGTAGTTCCTTGTGATTTTGAGGGGGCCAGGACAGTGTCCCACAGGCTGAAGAATGGTGGGCTCATCAGGAAGAGTGAAACCTGCAGAACTGTTAGACATGCTACTGTCATGCTGAAAGTAATGTGATATATATAATAAGAAGAAACTTGGGTTAAAACAAATAAAACCAAGTGTGAAAAAAGGAAGGAGAAAACCCCATATTCAGAAAGACACAATGATCATTGTCCAAGCTGGTAAGCCAAACACTCCCTGTGGCAAAACAGTAATTATTTTTTTTTTGTGACTAACTTCTTCAAATTTTCACTTTGTGGGCTGCAATGTTCTATGTTCAGTGGATCCAAAAGGCTATTATTATCACTTGTAACTATTACTGTTCTAAAAACAATATGTTCAGGCATTTCCCAGAACAAGGCTAGGATAAAATCCATTGTGTTGCCTGCTTTGCCCATGAGAATTTTGGCATGCATTCCTTTTAACAATTGTTATGGTACGGAGTATGGTTTTGAGTTCATCTGCTTTTTCACACCTCTGTGTAAAGCCATCCTGACTCTCACATGGAAATTTAGTGCGTGAAATTGAAAAAAGCTTTTTTGAGTACTTGTTGTGAATTACATCTTTTGGAGTTTCCACCTACATTAAATTTTAGTCCAATGACAGTTGTGGGTGACTGGCATTCATCTGAAGACCAAAATACTGCAATAATCTAAAGATACTGGAGTGGGCAGAATCTGGGATGTGTGGTGAGGATAAGGTCTAGCAAGAAAGAACATTTGGGATTTGTATCTGTGGGATGTAGGTCTCCTAGGAAAAGAGAGGGGCTCTGAAGCCAGAGGCTAAGGGACAAATATCTGATGGGAAATGCAGAACACCTGAGAGGGTCTTGGACTATGAGATATGAAAATTTTGCAAAGAGACAAAGTGGGGAGATGAGAAGACAAAAGATACCATCAATTCTGAGAGGAAGAAAAGTAGAGCTAAGGACTGAAAAGGATAGGACCTGAAAGGGCTGAAGAAATAGTACCAAAAATAGGTGGTAAAAAGGAAGGAAATGCAACCTGGTGAGCAAGGACCATAGGACTGGGATGCCCAAAGAGCAAACAATTGTCCCGGCCAGGTCCCAGAGCAGAACAGGGATGAGAAGGCAGAGAGGGAAAGTCATTCGAAAGATGGAGACAGAGCAGGACAGAGTGTGTGGCAGGGACACTACCAGCTGGGCAGGACTTGGGATCTGGTGGGGAGGGGTTTTGTGTGTGTGGATGGGGGCAGAAGAAGGAAGTGCTGGCTGCAAGGATCTGTGATGCTGTAATGCAGTTCCTTTCACAGCTCTTGAGGTTAGGAAGCAAATGTAGTATTTTTCATTCAAAATGTAAGTTGTTTTGTTCTGCCTTTTTTTTTTTTTTTTTTTCCTTGGTAGAGATAATACATATCTGTATATATGTATATATAGGTATGTATATATACATGTACTTACCTCCCAGAGAATGGCATTTCTGAAATGTTACACTTGTCTGGTGCCTCACCTGCTGACCTGGTAGGAAGCTTAAATCTTGCATTTCCCCAGTTTTACAGCCTGATGCTCTTAAATGCTGATTTTGTGCAGGTATGCACGTGTGTGTGTGTTCCTAGTTAGAAACTCAAAGACATGTCAGAGCATATATCAATTCCATAGGACTCTGATTTGTATCCATAACTGATCTGTACAAGGAGTTACATTAGAATGAAGTTAAGGTCCAGGGATTTTTCTGGTGGAGATAATTTACAGGACAGAGGATTTTTCTCCAAGGACTGTTAAGTGTGTTAGTTATATTGTCAGCTGTTTCATAGTCACTAGTCTCCAAATAGACTGAGATGTCTTGTCTTGGCAGTCTTCAGATCCGTTATTCGTCTGTGAAAATATTACTGAAACTTGGGGAAATTCCTGTAGTTATTATTTCATAAACTGGGAGATGGATTCCTATATTTGTAGACTTTTGAGAAATCAATGTTTTAGCAGGATGTAATGGCCTTTTAAAATACATGTTTATACCACAAGCTGTTCTTATAACAACATCAGAAACAAAAGGCTTTCTTTAGCCACTGTGGTAAACAGATTGCATGTGATTATGGGAAGGGTGAGTTTTATTACTGTTTCTACATCCAAAATCCTGATTGGAATTGTATCATCTAGGTTATTGCTTTCTGGATATTTCTGTGGCTCTTTTACCCAGGGTCTTGGCCAGCATAGTAGGTTAGACATTAGCCATTCATTTTCCAGTACTGTTGGCTTCAGCAGGATTTATTTTAGCAGGAGCTTCACTACCATTTTCTTTCCAGCCGTGGAAACATCCCCCTCCTAGCAACTAAACCACACTGAGCGCTGAAAAGCTGAAATTCCAAAAGGAAATTAGTTGGGCAAGAATCCATGGGACAGGTGGTGGGATGAAGCTGGGTAACGAATTTGGACATTGCTAAACCTGAAAGTGAATTGAACAGTCCCGCCTGAGGAAAAGGGAGGAATTTATTATATCACAGTCTGGCAAAAGCCTTTAGAAGCAACATATATATTTAAAGGCGGCGTATTGCTGCTCTGCTAGAACACCAGCACGACTAATGTTCTCTTCCTTCCTCGGTCGTAACACTTAGGATATTTTAGCAGTGCATTATCTAACAGCCATGTGAGAAGGAGGAGTAAACATCTAAGTAGGATTTGTTACCTCTCTGTGGCTTCCTTGCTATATTGCCAGGCAGTGCAGGTTGTGTTTGCAGTGTTGTTTTTGGGAGAGTTTTCTTGTAGAAGCTGAACTCTTTCCATAGATGCCTGTGAAGTGCCATCTTTGAACAAAGCATATTAAAAGTAATAACTTAAAATATAATACAGTGTGTGGGTATGGTTGTGCCTCATCTGTGAAATGTATTTTGCATCTTTTTGTTGTTACTAATAATTTGTGAAAATATCAGTGTTCTTATATTTATTTACAATCATATCTGTGAGTCTTTTATTATTATTTTTTAATTTTTTTTTCTGAATATCTGAAATTGAAATTCTAATTCCCTGGCGTAGTGATGATTTTTTGTGTACAAGCTTGTTCCTGGACAGAATAAGTACTATTCCTAGATTTGAAGCATATGGTAAAAATTCTCATGTGAACAAATACAGAATTGGATTTCTTTGACCAGTTGCCAATATTTGTTTAAAATGAATGATATTCATGAACTTCCTTGCCACAAAGCACATTCACTGCAACAGGGGTGTATGGCCTGGGATTGATCCATCCTCTCCCTTTATGGCATCAGGCTTCCTATATTGTGAAGCAGACTGGGAACCACTGTGCTACAATATTAGTAGAAAATAAACACAAGCTAAGTGAATTCATTAAAAACATTAAACAAACATTTACACAAAATCTTCTGCAGTATTTGCCTACCTCTTATTTGAGCCACTGACCTAGAAGGAAATGCTCCAAGCCAAATGGGACTTGAAACCATTTACATCATTGTTCTTGTACTAATAACCTTGTGGATTTATTACTTTCAGAGCATTTTATTGCTGTTTGCACAACTACCTGGGGCTTTTTGAACTCATTATGTTTGCCATTATTTTATATTCCTATATGAGAAATGTTCATCTGCTTTACTGGTAATTTTGCAATGTTTCCCATAATATTTGCCTATATCCTATATTCCATACTTTGTATTGGAAATGAGTGATATAATAATAAGCAGTAAACCTTATTGTCATTCATTTGTGTGAATAGCAACTATTCTGCATTTGGATGTGCAGGGAAAAAAATGCTAATAATCAGTTGTGAAAAACAGGCATTGGGTGCTGTTAGTCTCCTTTGTCACAAAAGACATCCTCATTTGCATTTGTATCTTCCTCCTTTGCTGCCTGCACAAAGAAAAGTGCAGATGCTATGATTACTACTACAGCTTCCAGTCCTACTGGAGGCTTCTCAGTACCCCTTTTGTACTTCAGTACTGGTTTTTGAAGCAAGGAGGGCACTCTGAGCTCACAAGGAGCAGGTACTTGCTGGTTAGTGCAGGGTTCTTCAGCTTTGCCTTCTTTCTAGGTCACGGTGCTGTCCTTGGGCATCACAGGAGCATGATGCTAGCAGCTCGCAGAGTAAAATATGCTATGATTCTATGAAAACAGCTGAAGGAGAAGCATCTTTCCAGGAAATGCTGGGCTGAGCTTAGGCCAACCTGGAAGTATTATGGGGCCAGGTACCAAGCCCTCTGAGGCAGGCTGGCTGGCAGACCCACGGCTGGATGCTTTGGGACAGATCATATATTTATGGCAGCAGGGAGGGAATAAATGGATGGGTTTCCCTGATTCCTTTATGTAAGGAATGCTCCTGCATTCTCCCTACGCTGCTATACGAGGGTTCAGACACCCAGAACTAAAATCCCAGCTAACACACCTCTTTGAGGCAACAGGCATCTTGCTGAGAATGTTTTTTTCTCTGTTTTTCTCCACTAATCTTCTTTGTTGACTCACAACAGGCATTTGGTAACTATTTATTTGAAGAAATTAACAACCTGCAGTACTGTGATTAGTGTAGATGTGAAAGCATAGGAAAGGAACAAGGAGAGAGAGAGAACCCTTTGCTGTAGCAGAGCCTTATGCACACTTTCATCTGAGATATTATAGATAAGGTTCGGTTTTTTCCTTTTCTTTTTCCCCTCCACAGAAAACGTTGAGCCATTTCTGAGACCTAGCATTTATTTTGTTTCTAGAAAACATTCTCTTAAGGGCCACTTATTTGCTACAGACTTACATAAATCATTCCATAATGGGTAGAAGTTGAGACTTACCTTGGGACACGTTAGACACTCTTTCTGCTGGCTTATATTTGGACCCATTTTGTGAATAAGAAAGCAATGGTATTTGCAGGAGGGAGAACTAAAAAGAGAATGTCTTTTACATCAGAAGGAAATTACTCTTCAGACAGATTCAGTCTTGGATATCCTGCCTCTGGCCTGTGACTGGAAATATTCTGCAATTGTGTCCTTTTCCTTAGTACAGGTTTGGTAACATCTGTGGATATAAAGCATGCTGGTTTTAGTGTTGAAGGACAGTTGATAGAGATAGCCAAGCTGTTCTGTATCTCACTAACATCCAAGTATAAGACACTAACTTCCTCTGAGTGCAACTTCAAAGGGTGATGAAACCAAAAAATCTTGTACACTTATGGACTTCTATTTACACTCCAATAATCTTGTGCAAAGACAAGCTGGCTTAGTGCTGTTGTCCTTATTTCAAAGGACAGCATATCACAGAATGGCTGATACAGGAAGAGACCTCTGGAGGTCATCTAATTCAACACTGATGCACATAGCAAGGTCAAATAGAGTAGTAACTTCAGAAAGTGCAGTTAATTAGAAGAATTGAGCTGAAAAGTAAAATCACTGAACAGAACCAGCTCTGTTCTCACCCAAACCAGGACAGTGCTCAATTCCTCCTACACAGGGCACTCCTGTTGTCCAGTGCATTTCCGTGAGTACTGTTGCTACTGTGGTAGTTAACATCACGAATAATTGTGTCTGTTCCTGGGGAATAACTGGACAAGAAGCTTATAGTTTGCAGTTACTGGGAAAAGCTCTGCACGGTGTGGTTTTGTGGAATGCTAGAGCAGCTAGGAAGCTGCGGTGGCCATGAGACACTTTGTGGTGGGACCTCTGAATATATTACAGCAGAGTGTACCTGGTGGCATCGTTTACAGCATTGTCCACTTGTCTGCACATGTGCAAGGACACTCGGGGAAGGGTAAGGAACTGCTCCATCAGGGATTCTTCAGAAAGTTACTTTTCCACTCATCTTTGGTGGGTTTTCCTCAGTGTATGTACTACAATGCTATTGTCTGGCAAAACCTAAACTCTCATCAGCTGTCTCCAGGACTCCAGGCCTGCATGCAGCCTGCGTGATCTCCTTAGCAAGGCACCCTGCTGCTTGTCAGGGCAAAACCCACTGCCAAAATTCCTTCCACCAAGTATCATACCCTGCATCTGTCTCTTCCCCCCCGCCCACCGCTCCCTTTTGCTCCCTGTCACAAAATCTGACTTGCATTAATAGTTGGAAGAGTTCTTCTTCTAGAGTAGGATCGCTGTCTTTCCACTAGCAGTTTAATTTACTGTGCTGGCAAGCTGAGAGCACTTGCACACAAAGGCATTAGGAAGAACAGGCATATTCTCCCACAAATGAATTCTTAGAGCACCACACAGAGTAATGCAGCATGACGAACCATCAGCCAACCTGCTGAAAACCAGCCTGGCACAAGACTAATCCGGCAACAGGGCTTTGCTCTAGGCCTGCTTTACCTGGCCCAGTCCAAGTATACTTACAGGTAATGCTGTGTAGTCAGTTCTGGGGACTGGCATCTGGTCTGAGGACTTGGGTTGGTTGTAGCCAAGTGTGAGCCTTTCCTCAGCAAAAATCAACCTGTTCCTGCATCCTTCTTATTTTACTTTGTGCATCTCAGGGAGGAGATGTCAGGAGCTATGTTGGGTTGTTCTGCCATCATTCCCAGCAGGAAAGTCTCTTCATTGATGGGGATAGTGGAGGGCAGTCAGCAACCAAGTATTTCTGCTGGATTCCTCATTGCTGGGTGGGTGGCTTTCAGCCTAAGCTAGAGTACATCACTAGCCTTTAACCTGTACTGACAGTCCTGCAAGCAAATTAATATTAAAGCACATGCTTGCAATGTTGTGATAAAATTTATTTAGGGAAATAACCCAAAGAGTGCATCAGTTTCTGTCATGTTTGGATGAATGCCAGTTTTCCTCCACCCTAATGTAAAGTGTATGCAAAGTATGTATTAACATATAACCTGTTCAGCAGAGAAGTATATGGTTGTTAGTTGACAACACACTGTCACATATATGTATACACTCACAAAATCATTTGGCCTTTGTGGACACTGATTAACAGCCTTTCATTATTTCCATACTTGTAAATATTGAGCTGAACAAAAACTGAGGTGAACGAAACCCAATCCTGGTGTGGCATCACCAATGTAGCTTTGTAAACATGAATACAACAAATTTTCCCAAATAGTTCTTGTGTATTTGTTAGCCAGGATTGGTATATTGAATATTGAAGCTGCTCTAAGCTATGCTGGGACACCAGAGCCCAATTTCTGCCCTTCCTTCATCATCCCTTGGCTGCCTGTGGTAGGATGGGGGGGGCAGGTGGGATAGAATAACATTCCATTCAGGAGGAGTTTTCAGCTGCAAACAAATCAGCATTATCACGGATGAGGATCAGTCCTGACACATTTTATCTCCTGGGTCAGCTGAGTAGAATGCAGTTTACAGGATGTGGCTTCTTAGTGATTTAAAATTGGACATCCTGTTTGCTTTGCATGGATGTCAGTCTGTGGTAGCACTTAGAAGCAGAGATTTCTCAAGGGTCCCTGGCCAAACTGTCTTCTTTCCCCTGTGCCCGTGCACTACATTGCTTTGGGTGGAACTGTGCCACATTACATCAGCTGAGAATCAGGCCCAGGCTTTGCAGTGAGGAAAAGAGAAGTGAAAATGGCAGTCAGTCCTGCTCAGATGAAGTTAAATATAAGTTCAGACTTTTTTCTTTCAGACAAACAAAGATGCTGAAATCGCACATGAGAAGTTCTTTTCATACCATCTGGCAGAGAACAAAAATCACTCGGACCCATTTTATTGCCTTTGTTAGGAGATCTCCTTGCTTGGGTGAGCACACCAAGCATGCACATCTACCCTTCTGCCATCCGGGCTGGGACTCTGCCTGGCAAACAGATGCAACTGTGGAGACTTGCAGCGTGATGGTCCTGCCCTGTCACTCTTGCGTATGTGTCTTTACAGGGTTCTTTGTTCTGGGGGTCAGATGCTCTGGGTGGGTTATCAGGTAACCTCTACAATGACATTAAGAATGTGTGAGGGCACTTAGTTGACATTATCTGCCAATAACCCAAAGGAGGATAAAAGAGATCTTCAAAAAGCCATTGGTACCATCAGAAAACCAAGAGGCAGTTTGGGAGAGAGTGTGATATCCTGAAAACCTGCATTTGAGGGAGTGTTTGGGGACTATGTTTGTCTGGAAAACTGTTGAGCAGAATGAAAAAAATCATTTGTTGCTTTGTGGTGCAGCATCATTGGATGGTATTTTGTGCAAACAAGCTGGGAGCTCACACTACCAGTGACTGTTTGCACTAGTTTGTCAGTGTTTTCTATAACTCATATAGTAAAAGATTATTCAATGGACTTGCCAAAAATCCATAGGTAAATGAGGTATTTTGCACGTTAACTGCAGCATCACATCTGCCTGCTGTCCTAGTCAAAGGTACTTACCAACTGCAGTGTCATTTCTGAGCACCACATGTAATACTATATATTTAGTCCTCACAAGAAGGCTTTTAAAACCCATTCCACAAAACTAGTGGCTGTTTCTTTCATTTTGGCTCCCATCTGTCCCCTTGTTTTCTTCTCCTTTCCCCATGTTTTATATTCTTTTTTTTCCTGACCATTTACACTTACCCATTCTAACCACATCTTCATGCTTCTCTCTGTCTTGTGCAGAGAAGTTTCTCTTTAGCCTCTGCCCAGAGCTGGCAAGGGGACAGCCTAATGCAATGAGCTGTCTGGGGTAGAAAATGTCCAACTGCAAGGATCAAAGTTCTTCTTCAAAGAGACAGAAAGTCAATGTTGTGTAATGTCTGAGTTCCTGGTGACCTCCTCAGCAGTGAAATGGGAAGAAGGATGAGCTCGTGATTATGAGGCTAGTCTGGGGATCTGGTGACCTCGTCTGAGCCCCTTCTCTGCTTCACACTTCCTCTGTGAGTCTCACCAAGTCCTGTACAGCCTTTTGGATTTTTGGACTTCTCTGCAGATGTGGAACTTTTCACAAGTATATGACGAATTCAGAAAATCTGACTAGGAATCATCTGCCTTCTTTAGCACCAAAATATTCTTCAACTGGTGGATGTTTGCTTCTCCCTGTGCCTCCATTCGTTTCTGCAAAATAGTGATTTCTCACCTTGTGCATGAGACAAAAACAGTACTGGTGGTGGAGCTGTGCAGACAGTGCTGCACTATATGGGTGCCCTAAGGAAAGAGAACATTCTGCTATATTTGGCAGACATACATGGAGACACTCATGTGTAGCTTATTTTAAGGCCCAGTCTCCTAAACCCGCTCTGAAATAAAAAAATGGCCCTTGTATGTGGAAATTAGCATTATGTATATTGACTTAAAATTGGTGGATTCTTTTTTGGTGATGAGAAAAGAATATATATTAAAATACCCGGGCACAAACACTTTTAAATATTTTTTTTGGCACTAGTGGGCTCTTTTTCAGTTGATTTTGTCAGCCACATTTCCTTTCTGAACAGAGGTTACATACAACAATTGGATGAACAATTGTAGAAAACTCTCAGGGGGGGATTCTTGAAGACAAGCCTGCATGAGATCATGTTATGAGTGTGGCTTGGCTGTGCTTTTATTCAGTAGGTGATCTCATTCATTTAAAGTACTAATCATTTTAACAGGGAATAGCTACAGCTATCCAAAAGTACAGCAAAAAATATGATCTTGCAAAATTTCCTGTGAGTTTTGCACAGAAATATCCATTTCTGTACTAGCTGATTGGACACAAACTGGCTACTGATGGTTAGACAAATGAGTAAAGTAAGTTTAATACAAGCAAATAAGATTATTCTTTACAGTGACAGCTTTACCAGGTCTATTGTTTTTCTCTAAGTATGCATTTTAAAGACTGCTTTTAGATTGTTAGATTTTGGGAAAGAGACCATGTAAACATCTGCATTTCTACAATTTCTGTCTCTCTGGGGGTCTCGCTGGGGCCTCTGGACACTATCATGGTATAAATATTAAATACAATCTAACAGATTAAGTATCCTGGGACAGGTTAGCCTATGATTACCCTTGAAATGCCTACAGAGCATTTCCTCTGGTGTTCCTCACTAAGGAAGAAATCCCTGGCTGGATCAATTATTTGCAAGTTCAAGAGGCAGTACAGGCTCCTGGCTAGAAAACTTACTTGGGCATAATCAGCTGAAAACTTTGAACTGTCTCTTAGAGCAAAAAAATAAAAATGTTTACAGCCAGAAATAATAAGGCTGGGAAGTTAAATTAGAAGCAGGGACCAAGAAAGGCTTTGCCTAATTCTGGTTTCAATCAGTGACTGCAGCAGGCGCTGCTGTGGGTTTGAGAATAATGACTTTATTTCAAGTAGACAGAAGTTGTTGGCTTGACCCAATTGCTGACAACCAGTCTCCCCTAAACACCCCACATGGGGCCAGATCCTGAAGTCCTCCTGTGGTTTTTATCCAAGCCCATTCTCACTGCAGTTAAAACTTGAGCAGACACAGCTTCAGTATTTGGCTTACACCTATTGCAGACTCTTTTGGTCTCTTAAAACCACTATAGAAAAATAAATCCCAGTACCCAGGTTTCATTTTCAAGACTCAAACTCTTCGGCGCTCTTGGACTGCTTTTTTTTTTCTGCAGAGTTGAAAGTGGGATATAAATTACAAGTCTCTCCACAGTTAGCTTCTTGCATCTCTTGGGCTCAAGTTTCAACAAAATAATAGATTACCAGCCTTGACCTCGTGCAGCAGGGACAGCATATTGTGGATGAGCTTGGTCCTGCCAGGGGTGGAGCAGCTTGGGAATACACAAGGTCCCTGACACTGAAAGCAACAAAACTAGATGTTAGCTTGGAAGAAGAGACCATGTTAGCTTCCCTTGGGCACTCTTCCCAGTCTGGTTTTCCCCAGTGCTCAGGACCGATGCCTCCAGAAAACCACCACAATGTAAATGTTTAAATATGTGATTTAAAAAACCAACAGGGAGGTGAACAGCTGAAAGGGCCTAAAAAATGCATACACATAGCCATCCGAGTATAATGGGCAGGAAATCAACACAAGAAAAGTTGATATTGCTGCTTTTCATCAAGAGGAGAGGTTGTATGACCAGTATGATTCAGCCTGAGGGCATAGCCTTAGCATGGGGGAGAACTGATCTTGTGATTTGGGGCACTAGACTGGAATTTTGGAAGATTTGGGTTGATCAGCTTTTGTTTCCCTGCTTTCTGTTGGTTTTTTTTTAGTCCTGTTAGGGCACCTCATCTCAACGTGCCTGAAGTTCTCCTTTGTTTAGGTGCATCTATAGGGAGTCTTATTTCCTGCTAGAGAGGCTGGCACTCCTCAGTGCTAGTGAAATGTGAATAATCTCTGTCTTGTGGTGCTTAATGTCTCCAAGTAATTCAGTGGAAATTTTTTTATTTTTTTTCCTTAAATCATAAATTCTTAACAAACACAGAATGAATCTGAATTTCCAATTCCCACATGATTGCTCTATATTATTTCAGTAATTTACATCTGAGCTTCATTAGGTATCTCAGTGTGATATCTTTCCTGAACGGCAGTCAAGAAAATCTGAGGTTTGTACAGCAACTAGAACTTTCCAACCAACTTTAATTTGAACCAATTTGTTTTCTCTTTCCATTGGATTTAATTAGTTGATTTAGAGAAAGAGGGTAAAGGTAAACCTAAAAAAGATTTATCCTAGTGAAACTTTCTTGCTGCTCTGAAAGTGACTTTCTACAATGATAATGTACCCGCCTGTCTGGATGCAAAGCAAACCTCTGTGCACTCTTAAAAACAAATCATGTTAAAGCTGCTTCTCCTGAGTCCCCTGCAGGTGATGTCTACTACATTTTGAGCTGTATGTCTCTGAAATGCTCTTGTGGATTTAGGAGCCTGAGTGTAAGGGTGCTGTATTGGGCTGTGGCTAAAGGAGTTCAATAGGAAAATAGACTGAGCTGTTGGAACAAACATCAGGGGATCTTTTAAAGGCAGAGCTATTACTGACGGCATTATTCCAAATGATTCCAGTGTGAGATCCTCCGCATGTGGCTTTTCAAAGGACTAATAATTAAAAGCTCTTTTTTTCTCTTTTTTCCCTTCTCCCATCAGTTTCTCATAGTAAATACAAATATAGCACAGCAACTTTATTTGCTTGCCATAACAGTAGCCAGAACAGTTGGGTTTTTTTTCACTGCCACCCCTCTCTTTATACCAACCTAACCTACACCTAAGGCTGTGGTGGGAGTGGTTTGGCCCCATTCAGTAGAACTGGCTTTTAAGATCCCAGACAGCACATGAATAAGCTGTTACATGCAGCCTCTGACCAGACGCCCTCCTCCCACACCCCAGAACTACTGGCAGCTTTGAGGCTCCATGGGTGGCACTGCCACCTCCTCTCTGGCTTTCTCAGTGCCAGACCAGATGTCCTCAGAAGGGAAAACTGGCACGAGGTCTGGACTGTGCTTTCAAGCAGAAGGTTAGGTCAGAAGTGCTGTTGTTCCAGTGCCGTGCAGCCATTGCTGCAAGTGCTGGGTGCCTCCAAATAACATGCCAAATAGGAGAGATCAAGAGAAAAGCTCTGCTAGGTTTAACTTTTGCTTTGGAAATGTGACCCTGCGTGATTTCTGTCATTGCTCAGAGGATAATGTGCAATTTTTGCACCTCTATAGCACAAAATTAATTACATCAGTAGAGTTTGGAAATTGCATTTAAAATAGGAAAATTGGTAAATGGAGGGAAATGGGCAAATATAACGAAAGTATGCATGCTCTGGGTACTGCATGGTGTGTTCATGGAACTCCTCTGAATGTCTTCTAGAATACTAGCAGCAAGGAAAGAAGAATAATTAAGTAAGCTATTAATAACTCTGGGAGACTCCCTGTCTCAAATGTACTTTTATCTTATAAATGTTAAGGTCAACCTTAAGAGCAAAATGACATTAAAAATGAATGCTGCAGAGAACCCTTGTCCCTTGCTACCACACCAGCTGTATTTGAAAGGCAGCACTTATTTTCTTTAATAACAGAGCCTAAAAAGGAACATAATTAAATAAAAAAATATGGAAATGCGTGGAATATTGGAGTCTAACTCGCACAATTACCATCACTTTCAGTGAGCTTTCCATCATGTCAAAGCTGATGCCTGTAAGACAAATATTTGCATTATTTTAGAGAGAGAGGAAAATTCTGATTCTACTAGCAGTAGCTTTAATCATCCAGCCAACATAGAAAAAACCCCAACGAATTTAAAACATCCCAGTGTCCTTTTGAGGATGCCACACTAAGCAGGGAAGTAAGTAAACAAGGGCAGATTTTCTCTGACTCTTATTTTAAATGCTTTAGTTTGAAAGAATGTTGTCAATTATTTTTTCTCCAGCTTTTTACAATATCACTTTATTTATTCCTCTCTGTAGCTTTGAACTGACCCTTTAGAGTATAGAAAGCAAAACTGACTGTATTACTGATTTGTTTTACTTTGCATTTACATGTCCCCTGTTCATCTTTCTGCTTAAATAAAACTGGATTCAACTCATCTAACTCCAGGCATCTAATTAAGGTACCTAAATTCAGATTATGGTTGGTCTACTTGACTTCTGCTGTCAAATGACACAGATAAGACACTTTCTGAAGGTGATCACAAGCCACTTAATACTTAAGTGCCCTCTGGAGATGTCCTGTCTCTCTGTCTTGACAACGGGGGGTACCTAGTGTGACATTGTGCCTATTTATGTGTGTGTCTCATTTATGTACCTAAAATTACATAGTATTAATCTTGACCTAAGAGGCTTTATAGTTTAATTTCCTATTCCACAGTGTGTTGGCTGTTGGCAAGGAAGTATTTTTAATTTTTTTTTTAATGAGAGTGTATGAAGTGTACATATGTGCTTATATATATAAAATATAACTGAAGGAAAATTGTATGCATAAATAGAACTGAAAGGTCAGGTGTCCCCCTGAGCCTGCCTCAGGATAGCAGAATAACTACAGGGTCTACTGAGATCCCCCTTGACAGGGTAGTCTACTTTCTTCTTCCTCCAATAACATCTTTTTGCCCTATAGCATCTTCTCACCTTCAGTTACTTGTATTTTCTTTGCAAAGGATAAAGCACTTGCCATCTAAACAAACTAATATAAAACATCTGTTCTCATTTTTCTTTCACTTCTCTAACACCAAAATGACCAAAAAGCTTGTGAAGACCCTAGTCCAGAGAAACAATTTCTTTTTTGTAGTGGCTCAAACTCCTGCAAGAGTTCATCTGCCATCCTTCACACTGTGGTCTTAATTCATTTGCCTAGAAAAAGTCAATTTATTGACTAGTCTATGTTCATTTCTATGTAGAGAAAGTATGGATTAGCAAGTCAAGTCCATCTATGCACTCTTAGTGATATTGGCAGAGTTGCTTAAGAGTTGTTGCCATTAAAGCATCTCAGCCCTAGGTAGATCACATCCCCTGTGGCCCTGGCTTTGGGAGAACTTCCTGGCTCTGGCCATGAGAAAGAGGGAGAGACAATGTCTTGTCTTTCACCTTTGAAGGGGAAGGTTTCATCTATACCAAGAGGCTAGTGTGCTGTGACTGCCTGGGGTCCTGCCCCTCAGATGTCCACACAGGGGATTAGGCTGGGGCAACTCGTGCTCCCTGGATTACCTCCTGCAGCACCCCAGATTCACTGATATCAGCACAGGCTATGGTTGTGCCAAGCATCTAAATGACTGGGTCTACTGGAGTTAGTCAAAGAGAGAGATGATGAATGATGCTAGTGTCAGCTAGTTTGTTAGCACAGACAGCGTAACTGGTCACTTAAACAGTAATAAGGCTGTCCTTGTAAACTAAGCAGCCTATTTCTTCAGCAATTTTCACAGAAGAAAAAATATAGTTATTTCTGTATGGAAATTGCTTAGAGGGCGGTGCAATACTTTAATGGCAAGAACTCTCCTAGCACCAGTATCACTAGTTTTGGACTTAGCTGTGAAGTGTACATCTTCTGTATAGTACATAGAAACTTCTAGAAGTAGGTCTCCTTTTCATGGCTACTTTTTATGAACCCTCAGAAGGGGCCCCTCCAAAGGTAGAAAACTATTGGCCTATGTACATGGAAAAGTAACTTTCTTAAAAGTTTACTTAGACCTTCTACAGTGTACTGTGATATATTACTATTGGGATGAGAACAGAAATCTAGACAGATTGCATTAGATAGCTAAGCACTTTTTAAAAATAATAATTTGCCCTATTTGGTAGTGAACAGTTAATAATTACTTGATAATGAACATAGAATTTTCAAATGTGATTATATAGCCTGGAGTTTGAAATCCTGGACTTAGATTTATCCATGGCAATTAGGAGCCTAAATATAGTTTAAATATGATGGCATTTGTTTCCCTCGTGTCTCTGTCACTGAATGCACTCTATATTGCTCTGTTTAAACCATAGTGGATCCAGCATTAGAATTTCAAATACCAAAGCTCTCAAGGGCTGGGAAATTTCATATTCTGAAATGAAGTGAACTGTATAGCTCAGGTTCCTTTCCAGCAGTGACATGTTTGCCAGGGTGGGATTTTTGTATACTCTCAGCACTGCCCTTGCTCTGCTCCTGCTGAACTGTAATCTTAGAGAAGTTTTCAGAAATCCCACCCTCATCTTATTTTATGGGGCATCTGACATACTGGGGAGGTCTTCTTTTGACACTATTTTTAACATCATTCACATTCTGAAGGAATTAGGTAGAAAAGTGTAGCAGCATTCTCTAGAGCAATGTACTGAATGGCTCTGCTAGAGTCTGGTAAGGGAACCATGACATGATACATATAAGCTATATGTACATCTAGACAATTTCTGCAGTGCTGCTTTGCTGTCATGGTCCCAAGGGCACCACCCCATGCATACCTGTGGGGGTCTCCCCCACCCTCCCACCATGGCCCAGGATCTCATTTCAGACCTCTGAGTCCATCAGTTCCTGCTGAAGAAGTGCCGCAGCAGTGCTGATCTTCAGCTCCCCACAGTCCTGCTCTGCCCACCCACAGATCCCATCAATCCAGACCCATCCCAGGCTGACATCCCAGCCCATCTCCATCCCCAGGGAGGTGACTCATGATCTGAACTCTTGGCTGAACCTGGCTCTGGGTCTGTCCCACTGCTGCACTAGGGTACTGTGAGGCTTGGCCCTTGCGATCTGGTTGGGATGGTATCCAAATCAGCAACAAGCATTTGACTTTCTGCTCTTGGTACAAGCTCAGCATCTGCATGAGATGCATCTTTTGGTGTTTGCCTTCTGTACTTCTCATTTGTTTTTACCAAAATGCTCATTGACCCAGGAAGGCTTAACATCTTTCATGATTCATCATCTTGTTAAGGCTTAAGTTGTTTCGAGTAGGCTCTTTGCTGTTTATGAATCTCTTGAGATATTTAGTGCAGCTCACAACACATTAGCTTATGGTTTTGGAAAAGTTAAACCACCAGCTAGACTGGAGTACATCTGATGGACTGGATGAGTGGACTAAAAAAAAAAAAAAACAAAACTCCGGTGTTTTTTTGTTACCTTCTTAGGAATAACATTAAAATGGAATTTGACCCTCAGAGACATTTTTCCTCTCATATGCAGTAGCAATATTATCCTTTTAGTAAATCAATAATGAAAATATATGCTACTCATGCATGAGTTATCTCCATGGAGGCATTTGCCACATAAGTCTTTACATTAAGATGTCTTAGAAATGCAGTCTGTATCAATATTTTATCCTTTACCATATGAGCCAGACCATCAGACTATTTTATTCCAACGCACTATTGCATTATCAACAGACTCCACAGCCGTTGTCCTTGTTGACAAGTGAGACTGTTCCCTGGCCTCCTTCTTGTATCACAGTTTATCATCATAGCTTGCCAAGAAGTATAGTTTGTTCCTAGTGCAAATCAGGCATTCATTTCAGATAGCGATACTCAGAAGGAATATGGGAGTGGGAAGTTTCTCTATGTCAGACAAATGATGGAACGTAGGAGTTGGTATGGGATAAATAAAGGCCCGTATTGAATTTTAGAAATTTAAAGAGATTCCCCAATTTGCTTATTCAACCCTTGGAGACTAGTACTTAATTCCACTGTTTATTACTGCAGAGAATTTTTCCTGTGTATTCTGAACATCAGCTAGTAAATTTTGCACAGATCTTTCATGCCATTCTGTTTGAATAGGAGATAACACCTCAGCATCTTGTATAAATGACTTGTTTCCCCTGTCAGTTCAGTGTTCTTTTTCTGAAACAGTGAAGGGGTGTGAGGGTGTGGAGCATACAACATGCCATGACCTTTGTGTTCTTGAACATTTTGTTAACCTTTAGCACTGTGAAGCCCTTGTGGTTCAAACTAATGGCTCCAGATGGTCAGCAGAATAGAAATGTACTCACAGTTTGCAACACTACTGTTTTTCGGGGATCCCTTGCTATGTTCTCACTTGATATGTTTCATGAGGTTTTTTGCATTTCAGGTAGCAGCATTTGAAAAATGAGATATGGTCCAATCTCCACTTCTCTTTGGGGTCCCTAGATAGAAGTCCTCCGGATAATTCCTGAACATCAGGACTTAGGTTCTTTGTAGTTTTCTGAAGAGTGATGTTCCACAGCAAACATCATGCCAACCATTAGGGTAAGCCTGAGGCCATGGAAACCACTGGCCCCACGCCTGCTTTAACTCTGCAGTCAGGGCACTTTCATAGTGCTATGAAAAGCACTGATGTTAGCAGCTATGTATGGTCTTTGTTTTCAATAGGTATAAAAATCGATAAGCATCACTATGGATAGGTACTGATGCAGATAGATGTTGAAATCAGCATTGAAACCAGTAAGTATGGCCACCTAACAATGCCTATTGATATGGAGAGGTGCTAATACCTATTACTATCTATCCATATCATTACCAGTTGATAGGTGTCAAATCTGACAGGCATTGATTGTCAATACCAAAAGGTAGAAATATTGGTAGGCATTGATTCTTACTGATATCAAAATCAATATAAAAAATGATAAGTATTAGACAGTTACTGATGCTTATCCATATAGGTAGGCATTGATGAAAATAGGTATCAATAATGATGGGTGTAGATACCTATCAACAAGTACTGATATTGATAGGTACTGATAGGTATCCATACCTATTGATATTGCTGCCTGTTGATAGATATCAAAATAGATGGGTATTGATACCTATCTATAGTTTAGAATATCAGTAGATACACTATGCCTGCAGGTATTGCTATAGGTATCAAAGTACTGATATCAACCTATCAATATCAATAGGTATTGTGATTATTGACAGGTGTCAATATTGATATGTGTGATATATTGAGGTATTGAAGTTGGATATTCAAGAGATATTGAAATTGTTAGGTGAAGATACCTACCACTATTGATAGGTATCAGCACCTGCTAAGACTGATATCTATCATTGATAGATATTGGTAAGCTTCAGTAGCTCTCTGTTTTGAATCTTCTTGATGAATATTGATAACAAAAGATATTAATCTCAATACTTATTATTGCCTATCCAGATCCAAATCACTATCCAAGACAATAGGCATAGATGCTATCAACATGTATAAAAATTAATGGCTATAGATATCTATTAGTAGGTACGGATATCGAGAGGTATCAATTCTTATCAATATCTCTTGATACCAATACCTATCAATAAGTATCCAATCCCATAAGTATTCGGGCCTATCAATGCATAATGTTATAAAAAGCTATCTAATTTGGTAGGCATTAATGCCTATTGGCAGAAAAGGTACTGATGCTTAATGAGAGGTATCAATGTTAATTGTTATCAGTGACTAGTGATAGGTATTAATATCCATAGATATCAATATTGATAGGTATCAGTGGCTATTGCTATAGGTGTTGATAGATATTGATGTCTATTAATATTGATAATTTTTGATGCCTATTGGTATTGAAAGCTACAGACACTAATCAGGTATCAATGCCTCTTAATGACTATCAAAATTAAAAAGGTGTTGTTACATAGAACTGTAACTTCCTATCAATATAGGAATACAGGATACATATAAATAGTTATCTTTGCTTTATGAAAATAATAGTTTCATCATCAATAGGTATCAATATCAATAGCTGTCTGTATCAATACTGATAGATATTGATGCCTGTCCACACTGATAGATAACAATCCCCATTAATGTCTACTGATATCAGTAGACATCCATACATATTGACATCGATTAGTGTTGATAATGAAAGACTTTGTTGTCTAAAATAGGTTTTGAAATAGATTTTATTAGATATAAGTGCCTATTGATATAAATACTTATTAATACTTCTATTAGGCCTATTTATGCTTAATATTATGAATAGGTATACCTATCAATAGATATTCATATGCATAGGTAGTACTAGGCATCAAGTCAGTAGGTATTGATGCCTATTGAGATGCAGATCAAAAAGGATCAATGCCTATCAATATCTACATTATCAACATCCGTGGATACTGACTGATACTGTTACCTATTGTGAGCTATTGTATATATAGATGTATATACTATATTTATATTGATACATACATGCATCTTTACCATATCTACATACACCAATATCAATAATGATATAGATTAATCTATATTTATATTGAGATAGAGATATATGTGTATATATATATAAAAGATAGAGCAGACAGCACTTCCTGTCAATTTTTTGTAGTTATTGACACTGAGGAAAGGAGGAGTCAATTCTCCTTTGCAATAACCACCATATGAGTTGCATAACGAAGCTGTGTGTGGCCTCCAAGCAAGTATAAAAGATATTACTTTGTATCAGCTTTTGTGGCATTAATTCCTGATGATACATCTTGTCCTTCATGACTGTGGGAAAAATCATAAACACTTCTCATTCTGAGAGCCATCTTGGATTGGCTTTCCTTGAAAAGAAACACAAAATCAAGGACAAAAGACCAAATTTTCTTTTCTCCTTTCTCAAAAGTATAAGACGATGGGAGCTCCATTGTCGAGTGATAAACCACTCTGTACGGACACACATGAACTCAGTCAAGACCTTTCACAGTATCTAGGTTATAGAAAATATTTTATTCTTGTAGTTGCAGGACAGAACAAGTAAGTTGGCCAAATATTCAAAACTGGGTGATTTCTGATTTTACAAAAGAAATTAATGTTTAAGGAGCCCGGAATGGCTTGTGTCATAATACCTCATGGAAATCAAACAGATCTGGGAGCACATGACACTCCCAAATATGAACTTAAAATTAGACCTGAGGGACTTGCTGTTTTGACCTGTGTCTGGGCGGTGGGGGGTGGAAATGATCTAGATAGCTGTGTACATATAAAAAGCCAAATCCTTAGGCCATAAACCAGGCACACACCCAATGATGTCAATGTGTTTGGCTTACAGGGGAAATAAAGCAACATTTTATTACATGCTAAGTGAGAATCTTTGCTTGCCCAGAATGAGGGAAAAGTGCAAACAGGTGCTGGCTCAGCAGGAATGGAAACTCAAAAATAACACCAACTTTTCCTTAGGCTCAAACGCATCCTAAAAGACTAAATTTCTGTCAGTACCTTAATAAAGAATTATCTACTATTCAATCCACCGGTGTCTAGGTTTGAGGCTATCTGTAGAAGCTTTTGAGGGTGAGGTTGCTTAACATCATTTCTCCATCTCTGCTTCTTGCTTGTGCAGAAGCTGTTGGGAAAGCAGCCCCCCCCTCCTTGGTCAAGGAAGCTGGGGCCCCACTCTCCTCCAGCTTGTGGGGGAAGAAAGGAGTCATTATTGACACATGCAAGTGATTTGAGAAGAGACTGTCTACCCCGATAGAAAAAGACACAGTTGTCTGGTGAATCAGGAAATGTCAGACTTTCTGAAAGGTTAATGGGAGGCTTTAGAAACACATTAAATCTAATCTTACAATGTGAATGCTGATGATTTTATGTCAAGATCCTAGAAACAAGGGCAAGAAAGAATACTTTAGGTGCAAGTACGTTTTGACTGGGGAATCAGGAGAGTGCTTCATTGAAATGTGTTGTTGAAATTCTCCTTCCATGTAGACCATTTGAACAGAACATAATGCTCAGATTTTTCAATAGTTACTGAAGTTTAATTAAACCAATGACCTGGTCAACTCTGGAAGTGAATTTATTTCAGAGTTTTCTACTCTAAATGGGCTGTGTAAAACTCTGGTCATTGCAGGGACTGGCAGGGGATTGTACAGTGCCAGTAACATAACCTTTCGACTTCAGTCAGCATCACCCATTCCTCTTCTGATTTAGCTGAAGAAACATTAAATATGGAATTTATAAATAAATGCACTTTACATGCAACTTTTCCCCTTGCCATTTTACAATCTTATAGGCATTAACAGATGCAGAAGCATAGGACATATGGGAACGAGCAATGGAAGTTTAGTTAGTAGGGTTTAGTTGCATAATTGACATGGTTTTGTGCTATTAGCTTTTAAAGCAATATCTGCTGATGTATCTTCAGGTTTGAATTTTATTTTTAGGTTATTAGATTTTTGTTTGTAACTTGCCTTGCCTTGCTGCTTTGGGGAGATTTGCCTTTGCTAGTCATTAGCAGGTTTTTACAATGCGGGCACAACTGGTTAATCCTATAATAGAAACCTGCTGTGTGGAGAGTGCTATTTTTACCGTACATTCTGTATCTCATAACACAAGGCAGTTTTAGAAGGGTATACAGCTGCCATTAAATCCATACATCTCAAGGAGGGCTGTGAATAGCTGCTCCCTGCGTAAGGATGTGTCCTGCGGTTCTATTATCCCAGCTCTGGCTCCAAGTAATGCTGATCTTTAGCAAATCAATATCCTTACCTCTACTTTTTTATTTTTTTTTTTTCATCCCTCACTTGATTTCTTGTTCCTGGAAAGAAAGAGAGCCTGCATCTCCACTGACCTATGTCTGTGACAAACGGAGATGCTGGCAGGAGGGCAGTGGGGCTCCCACCTGGCCCATGAGCCTCCACAATTTTCCAGGGAAGCCAGGGTGCCAAGAGGTGAGGTATGGTGTGGGGCAATGGCACTGCACTTGGGTCATACCAGCCCCATGGCAAGCTACAGACCTGGGGATGTGTGGTTGGAGAGCTGCAAGTTGGAAAAGGACTTGGGGGTGTTGATCGATAGATGACTAAATATGAACCAGCAGTGCAGGCAGGTGGCCAAGAAGGCCAATGGCATCCTGGCTTGTGTTAGAAACAATGTGGCCAGCAGGAATAGGGAGGTGATGATTCCCCTGTACTCAGCACCTTCAATATTGCATTCAGTTCTGGGCCCCTCAATATAAGAAGGACATAGAAGTGCTGGAGCAAGTCCAGAAAAGGGCAATGAAGCTCATGAAAGGCCCAGGGCACAAGTGCTGTGAGGAGCAGCTGAGGGAGCTGGGGTTGTTTAGTCTGGAAAAAAGGAGGCTGAGGGGAGACCTTGTCATTTTCCAGAACTATCTGACAGGAAGTTGGAGCGAGTTGGGGGACAGCCTCTTCTCCCTGGTGACATGTGACAGACTAGAAGGAGTGGCTGCAAGCTGCACCAGGGGAGGTTTAGGCTGGATATTAGGAAACATTTCTTCACTGAAAGGGTTATCAAACATTGGAATGGTCTGCACAAGGCAGTGGTGGAGTCACCATCCCTGGAGGCATTTAAATGGTGTGTGGACCTGGTGCTCGGGGACTTGGTTAAGTGGTGGGCTTGCAGTTTTGGGTTGAAGGTTGGACTGGATGATCTTGAAGGCCTCTTCCAACCAAAGACATTCTGTGATTCTGTGATTTCACTTCAAAGCTGGTATCTGGTGACCTTTAGGTTACAATTAGTCACGGTGACTTTGGGGTTTTACTGTTGTCAGGAGTCAGCATTCAAACACCCTGGAGGAGTCTGGTGACGTTAGCACTGAGCCCCCCACTGCACAGCTTGCCCAGTGGGATGTCTGCACCTCAGCCTCCCTCTTCACAGCCCATAGGATATGTCCTGATTCTCACTCATCCCTTTTCAGTAGCTCCTGATGTAAGGGGTATGTTGGAAACCTGTTGTATGCATGAGTGCCTGTGAAGTGGGTGGGTTGGGTGGGAAGAAACATTTTCATCAGGTTGCTTGTTTGGTGTCAGATCTATCCATATAGCTCTGCCAAATGCAAGGATTTCTCTCTCACATTTTCAGAGCTACATAGATCTTGGCCCCGCCTAGGTGCTGGGGTATTGCTCCTACTGCTCTTCTCCCAATACAATATAGCTGCCATCAGATTAAACTAAACATGAGAAAATGTGCTTGTGGACTAGATTTATAAATGTCTGGTCTGTTCCCACGTCAGTTTGACGAATGCTAGGCTTTAGTTCGTATGTTACTTTTAAGATTAAAGAGGCAAAAACATACAACAGTGGTCTTAAGCAAGAGCTACGTTTGTTAATATATCCTGAAAAAAGCACATTTTTTACAGACTGGACATTTATATCAAAGTCTAATCTCTCAGCAGCAAACATCCAAGTATCATTCACCTGGAAAAATCCTTGGCACATCTCTGCTATATGGGGTCATAAAAAAAAATATCCTCAAGGGAGCTGTCAAAGTTTTCCATGAATCACCCCAACCTGCGTGCACCTCAACCTGGGCCTGCTGGGAAAAGGCTGAGGTGACTACTGGTGATTTATGGGGACAGACAGCTTGGAATGTCTGCCAGGGAGTAGGTGAATCGTGGTGGCTGTGCGATAAAAGGGATAAAGTACAGTCATTTTCAAATGCTTGTTCATGTGCCCTTTCTAGGAGAGATCTGCAAAAGGTAAGGAGGAGGTTTTTATCTACACTTCCATTGGAAAATGTTCCAAGGTTCCCAAGTATCCAAAGACTGAAAACCCATTCAACTCTGGTTGGTTCATAGGGATGTGACCAGACCTTTTCTGAGTCAGTGCCCCAAGGAAGACCAAAAGGCTCTGACACAGACACACACACATCACTTCATCACTTCATTGGGATTGAAAACTAGAAAGCTGGGCAATGTGAATGAACCCAAAATGAGTGGCAATGGCTGAAACTCGATTACTTCCTTGAAGACTTGTCCCCAGCATTCTGCCTGGATGCTGCATCCCTTGGTGGTGGGTTGCTGCTTCCAGGCTTGGTAAGGCAGTGGCTGTGAAAGCTGTAGCAAAAGCTGGCCAGCCCCCTGAGGCTGCTTCTGAGCCCCACCTAGGCCTTGTTGATTCAGTTTGCTTGGTGGTCAGGGACACGGTGGGGTGTCTCAGGTATTATCAGAGGGCTGTCCAGTAAAACACAAGACCCTGCCTCCTGCAGTGGCAGATGGAGATGGGCAAGATGCTCTCAAGTGGACCTGCATAATGGTACTTGGGCAGCTAGGCTGATCCCAGGTCAAAAGAGGTCTTGTCACCACTTGCCTCTGAGTTTTGCAATGGCTGTAATAACACAACAGGTACAGGGAGAGCTGGAGCTTTAAAAGAGAAGCACAAGAGCTGTACTGAAAAGCCCACCCAAACTCTGTAAGAAAACAAGGCTACTTGTCACTGACACCTATCACAAATGTTAGAGCTGAGCTTTAGCTGGGAAGTTCACATTCCCAACCTTCCTAAAACTCAAAATCTGTTTGGGCTGATGTGTGTCTCTAGATTTCAAGAAAAATGCATGTATCTATGCCTCACTGTGATGTATTTCATATAAAACTTAATTAACAACCAATATAAAATTAATACATAATCACCATTCAGCTGTAGCCCCTGGAGCCTGTAGAAGTTCTGTGTTTCATGTCTTACTGACTCAGTACTTTGTAGTTTTATGGGAAAAGTCAATATATTTTGTACAATGTTCTTCTGTATTAACAAAGTTATTCCTTCTTTTGAGTCAGAGATCGTGTCCAAAACCTGTCTACATAAGAGACTACAATGTAATTGAATCCAGTGTGTTGTATGTCCACGTACAACATGTATGTACAATGTGTGTGGCGGTTGCTACATATGTAGCAAACATTCTTTGGTATTTATATATCAAAGTAGTATATGACATCTATGATCTTAAAGGCTGGATTCAGTAGATAAAGTCATGAAAATCTTATAATAATGACAGCTTTCCAAAGATACAGCAGATGTCTGAGACACTAGAAAAGTAGATGATGATGAACATTAAAATTCTCACTTATACTGACGACTCCTTACTCCTAATTTAAAACCTATTATTTTACCATAAAATCATATTTTTGGCAAGGACTCTATTAAAATCAGATTCTTTAAAAACAATAATTATGCAATAAAAACTGAGGAGGTTTTCAACACTAGAATTATGTCCGTATTTTTTATATTGATGTATGGGGGGGGTTCCCAGAAAGAAATGTGTTTGCCAGCTGAGTTGTCTCTGATCTCTCCCTGCGTAATCTGTGACCATAGAATGGTTTTTCAAGCAGTTGGAGGATAACAAATATAATAATTTAAAAATATAAAAGAAGTCAGTCGGCAAGCAAACCTGGGTCTGTTCCTGTACTCTGAGCTAAGCCACTCCCACTGTGCTTTTTTTCTCCCTTCATTGCATATCCTGCTTCTGAACTATCCCATCGCTTTGCCATCATTTACATGCTAAGGTCTGTTTAGACAGTATCCCTACTCAGAGAGTTATTAACTGTTGTAAAGGAAAATGAAGTGACAATATTTCACAGTAGCTCATGTTGGCTTTTTGATGTCATCGATGGATTTTGGTTTAGCCTTCCCTCACATTTCAATAAAGCTTTTTATCTTTTGGGTTTTTGAGGTATGGGGAAATGCTAAGGGTGTGTGTTCTCCTTTTCTCCCTCCCCCTTTTTTTCCCTGTTACTACTTCCCAGTATCTTCTGCCTGCACAATATTCCTTGAAAGCATCTGTCTAAGGAAGTTACTTTTACTTTTCATTGCAGGGTGGTCTATAGAAAATTATTAACTTGACTGTGATGGAAAGAAAAATAATCTGGAAACATCTGGCAAATTGCAAAACAATGCCTAAACTTTTCTTCCCTGTAGGATTTAGCTTAGAAACATTATACGTAATTGGTGGCCATTGATTTAAAGGTTTTGTTGCAGGGGTGATGTGGTTTGGTTTGGTTTTGTGGAATTACCATATTAAAATTGCCTAATGTTTTCATGTTTTAGATACCCAGCTTTACCAGAAGTCTCCTACAAAAGTACCTTTGCATATCTACCTGGCTTCTCGTAGGGGTTTCATTTGTGTTGTCCTGAACGCCTCGAAGGGCTGAAGGGTATGTGACCTCTTCTTCAACAATAGGTACCATTGAACTGCCATTTCCAGTGCTCTGACCTGTTTGCAGGAGTGAAATTCCATTTTAACTCTCACTCTCTCCATTTTCAGACATTGCATGACTCCTTAGCAAGATTACAGGGATATGATCTACAGTTGCACTCTGGTTGATCATGCTCTGTATGGTACAGAAGCAAGAACATGAGTGACAAAGTATCAGTGAATTTGTATCCCACTTCTGATAAGGCACCAGACTGAAGTGAGGGTTCAGGTGTCTGTGCAAAGTCACTTCCATCATTTAGCCTGAAGTGGTTTAGTGACTCTCCCTCACGGTTTAGCTCAACAAAACAGTTGATTTTAAACAACCTTTTTTTCTTTTCTGACCTTACTTTTCATCCTGACTGAAGTAACAAGTGGGCCTTTCCAGATCAAGTATCCTAACTATAACATTCCTTCCCTGAGATCTAGAAGACTGATTTTATGGTTGCATTGAATGAGAGGTCATTCTAGCCACATCTGTGTCTACTCTTTCTTTAACCCTTTCTTAGCAGATGCTTTTTTACTTTTACTTAGGATTTTTCTTTGCTAATATCCTCATTTCATTAGGTTTTTTGTCCCTCTTTTGCTCTATTGAATAAGGAATCCAAACATTCTTAATGTCAAATGCTGTTTGGAGTATTTACATATAGATCAGTAAGCTGAGGAAATGTGTGCTATCCTCTGCTTTTCAGGTCTCTAAACTATACCTTCTTCAAGTTGTACCTTCTTCAAAGTGTAAAATCATCATCATCTTCTTACAGAATAAAATGTGACCCTTCCTATATTTGTCACATTGTGTCCATTATTAAAGTAAGTGGTAACTAGGCCAAGAAATAATGGAATCTGTGAATCCTGGAGTACGTGAATTACATTTGAGAGGCCATATGAAGAAGTTCTGACTGTATATTAGACAGCAGTCCATTTCAAAGTATTCAGGTCAAGTGACTGATGACTTCTATGGGTGTAGTTGGAAGGGAAGTATTTTAAGACACAGTGTCTCTGCTGTTTAAGTGCTGACATCTAGCTTGGTGCTGCAGAGAAGGTCCTAGCCTCAAGCACAGACATCCTTGGATTAAGCCAACAGAGCCCTCACACTTCATATCAAATCACCAAGGTTCTCTCAAACTATAGCTCATATATGATTTTTATATATATCCAGCCATTTATAGGTTTATCTATTATAAGAAAATGGGGACTGCATCTAGCAGCCAGCAGTGGACATTAGAATATAGATGTGGTAGAAATCTGTATGAATAGTACTTCTGGCCTGGCTGAGTTTCATTCACCATGTAGGAAGAGGGCAAATTTAGTCCAATGCCTGTTTCAATATCATCCTAGGGGTAGAGATCATGTTGTGCAGCATCACTGTAACAGAATCACAGTCATTATAGTAGCATTTTCTATATTACCTAAAGGCATAACCCGACCCTGGGAGCAAACTTTTGCCTTCCTGCCCTTGGAATGTAACTACAGATTTCAGCTTTTCTTGCACGAACTGGATAGGTAGTGCTGGGCAGGCTCAGTTTTGCTCTAGAAATATATAAACCATCATAAAAGAAATTTGGGTTGGATGAATCACAGCAGTTTTAAGAATCAAATGAAATCTGCACGGCACTGACTTGTTAGTCTTTTTAAATCCTCTGCTTATTTCTAATCTTTACTGGTGTGCAAAGGGTAAGCAACATTTCTTTCCCTGTGTTTTCCATGTCTCAAATGGCACTGCAATTTAGACAATAACATGCATAGCACATGATTAATGAAGCTGCGCACTGAGGACAGGACATCTGTGGGATCACAAAGAACTGCTTTGTGTGCATGTTACTGCATGTTCAAGAAACTCCACAAATTGATAATTTGTTAAATTAATTGACTTTCTCTGTGTAATGTTAATGTAACCTTCAGTTTGAAAAGTGCACAGATTTTTAGCAAAGAAAAAAGGCAAGCAGTCAAATCCCCAGAGGGTGAGTTATGTCTGCAGCTCACCGCATTGTCCTTTACTAAGGATATTAATATTACTGAGGAGTTCTTAAAATGTAACTCATCTTTAAAATAAAAAAAAAGTGTCCATTCAAATTTTTAGGCCATTTACAACTGAACATAATACAGAAAAATGTGCCACATAAGTGTCACAGCAATAATGGTATCTGTTCTATAAGGAGAGACGCATACACTGGGAATGGTCCAGACGAGAGTGTTTTCTCTAATCCAGCCCATTGAGAGGCATGGAAAAAAAACCAACCCAAACCAACAAACACAAAAACCCCAAACAGAATAAATGCCAATTCAGTGATTCCTATAGGAAATTAAAATCTGGATCTCTAACCTTGCTAATATCTGAGTATTGAACCAAGAATAGAAAAGCCACTACAGGCTTAAGCACAGCTGTCTGGAGTTTGACCCTTAGCACTAACTGCAAAGGGAGTGGAGAACCTGTCCTAAAATAATGGCAAAGAACTTTTAACATGCAAGATATGACAAATGAGGTAAGGCTGACAAGTTGTCCTGGCTGCAGGGGTAGGGAAGGGTATTGCTTTGCAGGCTGAGAAGTGAAAGAAAGAGATGGATCTCTCAAGTGGAGAAGACCAAGGAAACTATTGCAAAGTCAGCCAGAAGGGAACATACTCTAACCTGACTTAGTCTTCTCTTCCAAAAACCTGCAGGGTCAGAGCTCTCATTTCATTGACAAAGCATCTAAATGGGAGCTTTAAGGTAGTGCACAGGCCTAAAGCCGTAAGAAATAGGGAAATAGATTCTTGTATTTGAATCAGAAGGTGAAATGATGGCATTCAGCAATTCTATTGACTGCTTATCTTTGATAACCAAGCCTCCAATGACATATATTTATCTACTTTAATTCAAGCAGGAGTGCATTTTTAACAAAGTCATGGAAAGAAGAAAGTAGCAGAGTGGTGGTTTAATGTACATTGCACGAGCTTTCAGACTTTTCTTTGCTTGAGGCTTGTGGATGGAGTCAGAAATACGTCATTAGATGCATAATAGAATCGTTTGGCTCTAAGCACCTTAGAGCACTTCTGTTACTGTAGACTGACAGCTCTCTTTTTTGCACATTTGGTCAGGGAGATGCACAACTGCACTCCAGTGTTTTAGTTATCATAGATACTTAATGTAACAGAATTTAGGAGAACAGGGATTAGTAGCAGTTGCTTTTATAGGATGATACATGCTAGTTACTCACTGGGGCAAGAACCAATGGAAAGTTATTTTCCTTGCAGGAAATGCAGTCCTCTTCTTGCATGCACACAAAAATATAAGTAATTTGGAACATAAATATCCCAATGGTGAGGTGTAAATAGTCCAGAGATTAACCCCTGTTCCAATCCAGCAGTACCACGGGCACATCTTTAGCTCTCTCTGTGGTACCATTTAATGCCTGTATGGTTGCAGTCGTACAGGGGTAGTCCTGTTTAAAATGGCAAGCTACAAACATGCTGCCTTGTTGGAGAGCCTGTAAATAGCAAATACAGATAGATAAACAACGAGCCTGAAAATTCCCAATGGGTAGAATCTATTAATTGTACATTGGCCTATTAAAAAATAAGAAGTGTGGCAGCTTCATTTTAACAGCTCTGGATGGGCTCCATCTGGGAGGGATATCTTTAACAGGTGACCAAGTTTGAGTTTTAATGGATGTCCTCAACACACTTGATCTTTTCAAGGATCGTAAATGCATGAAAATATTAGCAGTCTTGGGAAACTGATAAAAAACATTCAGTTTATCAAGGTTCGTTCCATTTCAGCAATTAGTATCATGCCTGATCTTGACACTTCATCTCAGCAACTCTTGCAAGCTCACAGATCAAGATCCTACATACAGCCACACCAAGGCATCAGAAAATACATCTGGTTTCCATAAGAAACTGAATGTTTAGTAAGCTCTTACACTGTGTGCTAAAACATACATACCACAGAATGGTAGGGGTTGGAAGGGACCTTGAAAGATCATCTAGTCCAACTCCCATGCCAGAGCTGGATCACCTACACCAGATCACACAGGAACAGATCCAGGTGGGGTTTGAAAGTCTCCAGAGAAGGAGACTCCACAACCTCCTGGGCAGCCTGTGCCAGGCTCTGTTGCCCTCACTGGGAAAAAGTTTCTCCTTATGTTTCCATGGAACCTCCTATGTTCCATCGTGCACCCATTGTCCCTTGTCCTATCATTGGACATCCCTGAGCAGAGCCTGGCTCCATCCTCCTGACACTCACCCTTTACATATTTGTGAATATTAATGAGGTCACCCCTCAGTCTCCTCCAAGCTAAAGAGGCCCAGCTCCCTCAGCCTTTCCCCAGCAAGGTAGATGTTCCACTCTGTTATGTATGCTATAATAAAATCTGGAAACTTCTATAGTGGAAGAATCATGAGGCAAATCTGAGACACTGTATATTAAAAAAAAAAAAAAAAGAAAAAAGTATCTTACTGAATGAAAATGTGCATTTTGCATAAGAAGCAGTAGAACATACTGAAATATTTATAAAGCTGGTATATTGTATTCTGCAAGCCACTGTGTACCCAGATGTGAAACGTCTTTGTCAAAATAGTTCAATATACAAGTAATACGATGCAATATTTGCTGGCTTCCTTTACTGTGTAACGAAGCTTGGATATGGCAAAGCGATAACATTTAGCAGTCAATTGTCTTTCCAGATCTGTCTTCCTCTTTGCCTCTTGTGCAGAAACACTGCAGGTTTCTTGACAACTTTTCAGATTATTGCTGGTTTTTTGTCTCAGTTTGTTGGTAATCCTACAAGAATTAAAAATTACCGTAAATAAGAACAAGTTGGAGTTAATTACTTCTTACTGTTGCACAGATTATCAAGATATTTCCTTCAGCTATGAAAGAGTTTCATAGATTTTTAAGATACCCAAGACAAAGAAGAGGCTTTTTGCTTCATTCTATAAACAGAACCAAGCAGATGAAACTAAAGAAATAATAATACCGGAAGGTCAGCAGTTTTAAAAATAACCGGGATAATTAGACAACTAAAACTAAGTTACCAAGAGGACTGGTGGTTAGATTGTGTCTAAATTAGATCCTACTAAATTGCCTCCTGATGAGTAGCTAGGGTCAGTAACCACTTCTGAACATCTTGGTCAAAACATCTTGTGGGCAAATCAGAAAACACCAGGACAAAACTGTAATTGTCCATGACTCAACTAACATAATGAGAAATGACTGAAGTGAGTACATTTTACTGATGTTGAAACAATGTCCCAGATTGTTTTGGAAAGAGAGCAAACCCATTTTTCAAAGTGATTTAATAACAACTTTTGCATTAGCAATGTAATGACAGTAATTGCAAGAGAACAATAAAAAAAATTCCCTGAAAAATAAACACTCATTGAAAATCTATCATGACATCAACTCATGGAGATCTAGTTCATTGCCAGAGAAATAATTCAAATGGAATGTGTATGTTCTGATAATATACAGTAGAATTCTAGTGTTCCTGCATACTCTTTTTTAATCTTTCTCCCATAAAGATGACTCAATTTTATAATGATTTTTAGAACGCTCTCTTTTCTCACTTAAACAAGGACTTCATGTTACAGTGTTTTTACATACAAAAGCCCCACTTCACTTTTCATTCAGTGAGATAACTAAGCACTTTTTGCATAAATTAGAAAGAGGATTATTGTCATTTAGCCATAATGTGGTGGCTAAGAGCTATTTAAACATTTTATCTTGGTTTGATATGCTTTCATTGTTAACTAATACAATGGGATTTTTTTAGTGAAGTGAATGGAAGAGAAAAGGAAAAATCTTCGTCGCTTGTCAGGAAATCCAAACAGCAAGAATTATTGTCAGGGAGAAAAAAAAAAAGCACTTTTGGCAAGGTTTGTTCATGTACAGTGGGGAAAAATAGCATTCAGAGAGACAGGCACAGGACAAATATTATTTCTCAGAGCTCTTTCTTGTAGATCCACATATGTGTTTGGGCAGCTGAGGAAGGTGCAGAATACCTGGGATGGGCTGAAATGAGACTGACAGACCATGGATGGCATGAGTAAGCTGAGTGACACAGCATGTTTTGGTGGAAGCTGGTAAAGCTCACAATGTAATGAGTGCATTTAAATATGTCATATTCTGCAGAATAGAATGTAGAGAGTTCAGGAAATGTTATTAATATTTCAGTGTGCATCTCTTTATATGAAATATACATCTTGTGTATGCAGAGTACATTTTCAGGAGCTCGCTGAATTCTGAGGCTAGGATACAAGTGTCTCAGCATTAAGCCTGAATATTTCATTACATCATAAATATCCTATGTTTCAGTATATAATGGAAGACAGATAACTAAATATTTGATTTTATGCCAGCCATAATGACCCCTCATCTGAAGAACTGTTTTTATCATCATGACCCAATTACAAGTGTAGTGAAAAATGTGACAGTAATTTTGGGATCCAGTAAAAAGTGGTTACATTGATGCTGGATGTTGTAGCAAAGTGGCAATGGCTCTGTTGCAGTCTATGTGCAACCTTTATTGCCATCAAAAATGCCCTGCTACTTCTGAAGTAAAAGATAGTGATTTTCTGAAAGCTTTCCAGGTTGAGCTTTACTTTTTATATAGAGGTCCCCTTTCCACCTCAGATTATTGAACTGTGCACTACTAGCTCTCCATTTCATCCATTCCCTCTCTTTAAAAATGGAAAATACCCTGCCTACCCCTAGCAATCAGCTACATAAGTTACTAATTATCTTAAGACCACTTGGTATTTATAGGCTAGTGCTCATTCCTGCTCAAAACACAGCTAGCTTTGTATTTATGGCACTCCAGCAAATGCAGCCTCTATAATAAATATATAAAAGAAGTAGCTTCAGACTGCAAAGTTCATATGGCCACTCATATTTTGTTCAGGTGTTGAGCTATTAATGTCCAGGGCATTAGTACAGCTACAGTGGAAATAGAGACAATGGTTTGGTTTATTTACCCTGTCTGTCCACAGTAATTTCATCAGTGCTGTATCATTTCATTCTATCCCCTCTTCATTCTTGGATTACAGGGTGAAGTTTGATGTGTGAAACTGTGTCACACATTTTACCAGTGGGACAGCCGATGTGGCATCTGCTGCAAGTCTCAGAATAATGCTGCTGCAGGGGAAGCGAGACACAAACATTTCTACCTAAATTTCTGGGAAACAGCCTGTTCTCTTTAATACCTTTATCAATGATCTGGACGAGGGGATCCAAGGCACCCTCAGTAAGTTTGCAGATGACACCAAGTTGGTGGGTGTGTTGGTCTGCTTGAGGGTAGAAAGGTTATACAGAGGCATCTGGACAGGCTGGATCAATGGGCCAGGGCCAGTGGTATGAGGTTCAACAAGTCCAAGTGCCAGGTCCTGTGCTTGGGTAACAACTCCCTGCAAACACCGGGGCAGTTTTAGATTGGAAAAAGTTCTTCACTGAAGCAGTTATTAAGCTGTGGAACAGGCTGCCCAGAGAAATGGTTGAGTCACCATCCCCAGAGGTATTTAAAAGACTTGCAAATGTGGCACTTAGGGACATGGTTTAGTGGCCAAGCAATGCTGGATTAATGGTGGGACTCAATGTTCTTAAACGTCCTTTCCAATCTAATGATTCTAAAAATGATGCAAAAACTTAAAGCCACAACTATTCTGTGACATATCTTTAGAGATTGTATTGCAGAGAAAAACCAGAGCAAACCAATGCAAGTTGTGATAAGATTGAACTAGAAGGATATTAGACACAATCGATGGGGTAAAATAACAGCTTGCCTGCTGTTAGGTGCTCAGCATTGAATAGAACTTTTAGGGAAGACTGACAGAGAACAATCTTTCTTCAGAAACTTGTGCTGAGGGGACATTGTTCTGCCTAATGTCCTTACGCCCTTACGCAAATGGCAATCTACTGAGCTTCAGTGTTTGGAGTATCTCTGCTTGTCACTCTGATTTTCTTTCTTCTTTTCTCCTCCTTTTCTTTTTCTTCATCCCTTCTCCCTTTCTCCTTGATAACACACACTGATTGCCATGTACATTTGTGACCACTGTCTTGTACAATCCATTTCTTTTCCATACCCCTACAGCTCCAAAGTGAGGAAGAATACTTTAAGCCATACCAGTCTGGTTTGGAAAGGCACTGTAGCAGCCCTAACCCTTGAGAGAAGGAACTTATTGGAGTGCATTGTGCAAACCAACACATGCTTCAGCCTAGGCCTTGCTGAAGCAGGTCCCGTGGAAAGTCCTGTCCTGCAGTGGGAAACTGCAGTTTCAGGTCTCAGTTGGAAACGCTTGCAAGTTCTTTGTGTAATCTGGTGTATGGAGGAAAAGTTGAACTATTGGATCATGCCAAATGGGTACAGCTAAAAGAAAGAGCACCAAAACCACCAAATTGCAGAATGTATGCTTCATGCAAGTCCAGAGGATGCCTGGATAGGACTAATTCTCTTGGCTCAACAGCACAAAGGTATTACAAACCCAGGCTGATAAATTAGTCTGTATCAACTGTCCTTCAAGTAGAAGCAATTTGTGAAAAGAGCTTCTGTGGGTCAGGATTTCCTCTTGTGTTTTAGTTTCCACATCTGTGTGAGCCAGAGATGAGAAAGTGTGTTTAAATTTGAGAGGCATTTTAAGCATCCTTCCTGCCAGAGAGCTTTCCTGGATCAGCATGGGCAGGGACTTCAACGTGTGTGCGTCTGTACCTATGTGTTGAGAGAGATCTGGTGGGTGTTCCTGGAGTGCCCTCGTGCTTTCTCTACATCAGTGCAAAGCTGAATTCTTTGCAGCGTGTTTTAGAGGTGTTAAGTTCAGTTGTCCCTCAGGAAAGTTAGTTTAGTGGAAGTTTTGCTGGAGAAGTGTGTGAGTGCAGCTCCTCAAAATTTACAGCCCAGGTGACATCGCGCTCTGTGAATGTTTCAGTGAGAGCATATCTCATCTGTGCTGCCCTGCTGTCCTCCATGAAGGTATTTATCTGGGCAAAATTAGAGGTGGGCTTAGACAGATGCAGGTATTTTTGTCTAGTGGTAGTTCACAACTGAAAGCCATGAGGCAGCAGATACAACATGACATAAAACTCGGGAAAAAAATAGCAAAAGAAACTTTGCAAAGCATGATTAGACATTGGTCCAGAAAGGAAAGAGTCCATAGCAAATGCAAACCTGCCTTAAAGGGAAAGAAAAATATTGTGAGGTGCCAGCACATCTGCCACAGTGCATGGGGATGAAACCAGGGCAAGAGTCTTCACATCAGCCCTCAGAAATCCCATATATAAAGGGAGCAAATACGCAGTGTTGACTGTACCTCATGCTTTTCTTAGACAAGAAACAAAGAAATGAGGGGAAGCTGCAGCCAAATAACTTCTTAAAATAAATTGTGCTCTGTTGACAAGGGTTTGAAAACACAGCCATGTCCCTTGACATTTTGGCCATGCTTGTTTCAGGAGGATTAGCAGAACATAATTTTGTGCTAAGTGGTCCTGCTTGAATTGGACTTGCTGTTACTTTGCTCTTTCAGTACCAGCTACATACGCTGATCACAAAACTCACTGTGGCTCCCAGCAGTGTGTTGTAGACAATTAAAACACTTAAGCAGAAATCTGTGGGTTTGTAATTTTCCTCTGAAAGCTGCTGTTAAAGAAAATGTAGCCAGACCGAAGTGGCAGGCTGGAGTATTTAACCTTTATCCATGAACAGATCCAGATGCTTTTGCCTGGACTGGCAATTCACTCCTCTGCAGGAAGAGAGAAACATGGACCCTGCTCCCTGGAACACGGGTCAACACCGTCACAAAGAAGGATGAGCACGAGCTTCTCTCTCTCATCCACATTTGGGCAGCAGACTATGGCCTGAAATGATGAGGTCAGCTTAAAAAAAATAAGAAAACAAAACAAGAAGACGGAGCTAGCAGAGTCTTAGCACAATTTCCCAAAGCACTATATATTTATTTCTGTCTGAGAATGAATACACGAGGCTAACTTTAGTTCCTGTTTTGCAAAATGTTGGCCCTAATCTACATAGACCATCATTTATTCCCTGCCCTGCCCCCTCCACTCCCTCCCGTTTTTTAACAGATGGAAAGATCATTTTCCAGAGCTAGTTTTTTCCAGGTGGAATGCCTCCAGACTATAAAAGTGAATTTCTCACAATCATCTGTGGACAGAATTAAAACCAGAAATTTAAATTAATTGGAATTTACTGACAGAAAAATCCAGTGAGCTGAGTAGCAGGCAGTAGCAAGTCTGCAAGAGAGAGGGTTTGGCTTTTTCATTTTCATTTTTGCTTTTATTATTCAGAAAGCTCAGCAAAAAAACCCCGAAGAAACGATGGCCCTGCTCCAGCTTTGCCCCTTTTGCGTATGAAGTTAGGCCATAATTATAGCACAGGTCAGAGGCTACATCTCCAAAAGTTCAGCTACCCATTTTAATCATTTTCAAGCTGAAATCAGGTTCAGAAGCAAAGTTGCTTAAGTGCAGCACTTCAATTCATTCTGCCAGCTCCAGCCACCTGCAGAGTCACCAGAAGATTACTCCTAATGCAAATAATCCATCCTGTGGCATGGAGTACATCACAGGGATTTAGTTACCACCATCGATGGGGAAACCAGAGATCTGTGGCCAGAAATATCACACAGATGGGCCTGTTTGAAAATCCGCTGCATCCTGGGCTTTCAAACCTTAAAAAACAGATGAAGTGATTCCAGCGTGACCCCTGCTGTGATATAATGGATCCTGTCTGTGCATGCCGTGTTTGTCGTGATTTACCTCTTGCAATTCCTGGCTGTGGTAACGGGTGGCAATTCTGAAAATGAATTACTATTGATTAGACATCCTGCGCTATTGAGTTGTAGGCAATTTTATGAATTTATTTATTTGAATAAAAGCTTTTAATGACCCTGCTAATTTCAAACAGCTCTAGCAAAACAGCAATTCTTCTTTCCTGTTTTTCCTCCTTGTGAACAGCAGATACATACTTCTAGCCCTTGTTTATGGCAGTTATGACTTCTTGTCACCCTTAAATGGACAGAACTACCTGATTAGAATTGCAGCACGGATTTCAGCAGGAGCAGGACTCATTGGGACACTTAAAAGTGAAAGCATGTAGATATGTATTTGTATGCTTGAATTTTGAGAGCAACAATCCTACTTAAATTGAGAGAAGAAAAGCCTCCAAACAGCATTGCTACCCAAGTTCCTACTTGTACTTCTGGTACTTCAGTGAGTGCAGATGTACTCAGACCTCCTTCTGTAGTGTTTGCAATTGGCTAGAATGATATATAAAATTCTGACTAAGGTAGAAATGCATATCATACCTGGGACTTCCTGGATAGGAGGCATAATATTTAAATAGTTTCAAGAGGAATTTTCACAAGTGGCAGTAAATAATATCCCTGCAGTGCTGTTACCCTGCCCGTCTCCAGGAGACACAGTCTGCACTCAGAGTGCTTGAGGAGCTTCCAGTTTTCTGCAGCAGGTGGAAAGGGTTGAGCCCCAGTCCCAGAGCAACTCTGGGGCAGAGCCTCCTTCCTTGCTCTGAACACAGCAGCAGCAGGCTGCAAACAAAGGACTGCCAACAATACACCAGGGCACCAGGTCCCTTAATTACCCCTCTTGCCCTCCTGCCAAAACCAATATTCTGCTGCTCAATTAAAGATGGGATGATACGGAAATGAGTGAAGGTCCTAAATGGGCAGCACAGGTTTGGAACAGGCTGTGTTTTTAAAGTCTAAATCTTGCCAATGTCTTGTTAGGCATATCTGCTTACTGTAGAAATAAACACTGAGGTAAGATGTAATCTGGCACTGAGCTGTGCTCTGACAGAAAGGAATGTCAAACTGCTTTTTGGAGCCAGGGTCTCCATAATCTCTTCTACTCTGTCCTGATGAGACCACATCTGGAATATTGTGTTCAGTTCTGGGCCCCTCAGTTCAAGAAGGACAGAAGAGTCCAGCGCAGAGCCACAAAGATGATCACAGGAGTGGAACATTTCCCTGCTGAGGAAAGGCTGAGGGAGCTGGGTCTCTTTAGCTTGGAGGAGACTGAGGGGTGACCTCATTAATATTTACAAATATATAAAGGGCGAGTGTCAGGAGGCTGGAGACAGGCTCTGCTCAGGGATGTCCAATAACAGGACAAGGGGTAAGGGGTGAAACATAGGAGGTTCCATGGAAACATAAGGAAAAACTTTTTCCCAGTGTGGGTGACAGAGCCTGGAACAGGCTGCCCAGGGAGGTTGTGGAGTCTCCTTCTCTGGAGACATTCCAAACCCACCTGGATCTGTTCCTGCGTGATCTGGTGTAGGTGATCCTGCTCTGGCAGGGGGGTTGGACTGGATGATCTTTCCAGGTCCCTTCCAGCCCCTGACATTCTGTGATCCTGTGAAAAGCTGAGGAGACTGCTGCAAAGGTGTTTTCAGTGTATACATATTAATGATCTTTTAATAGGCATTTTTACTCACTAACCTGATGCCGTGAGAAGAGTGTACACACTTCAGAAATCAACAGCACACTTTGCCCATCAGAGGAAATGCATGGAGCAGTGTTTGCAGCAGTACAATGGACTTGAATGAAGGAATAACATGGCTTTTGATATATGATAGTCTGAGGAGACTGACACAGAAATAGGCTGAGGAAAGTCATCAAAGGCACATCTACAGACCATTTTGAAGGTTTGGAAGCAGCTTGTATACAGAACATCCTCCCTTCATTTGGCCAAAAGAAAAATTGTGCTTACATGGCAGAAAGGACAAGGGTGGGAGGTACGCATGGCTTCCTGGGATTATTTCCAACCAGAATTGATGTGGGGCTAATGCACCAAGGTATCAGTTCTGTAAACAGCCTTGAGTATGCTAGCTCTGGAAAAATAAAATTAAAAAAAAAAAAAGAGAGCGAGAATGAGAGGCAGAGAAAGAGGAAGAGAAGCATCTCAAGAGAGGCTACATGAATACAAGCAGGAAAACAGGTTCCTGAAAGATGCATCTGAGCTCAGGCAAGCTCTAAAAGACTTTAAACAAGCTCTGCAGGAAATTAAATTCTCTACCTTACTGTAAAAACATGTAGTGATAAAATGGGCTGTTTATAACACAGACTATCTATGATTTTAATTGAAATTTGTCAGAAACATGTGCCCCTGTGAACAGTTGCTGAGTTCAAGTGCTCCAAGTGAAAAAAAAAAAGCAAGCAAGAGGGTACAATGCAGTCAGTCTTCCAGAAGTCTATGAAAGTCCAAGCTTACTTATTAGGTGAGCATTTCATACCCTAAAGGCAGATAATTTCCACAATCATTAGGGAAAGTTTTGAGTGTAAGGATGGATTTGAGTGTGGGCTCCTACAGTGGCTCCCTTAATCCCTGAATAAGCATAAACAAGGCAAGTGAGAAACCAGTGGCCGTTCTGGTCCCTGAACAAGCTGGTTTTCTCTCTGTGATGGCTGGTGCTGTCGCCACCACAAGGTGACGGTCCGGCCCCTCCTACTTCCTTCCCTCCTCTCCCCCCTCCCATTCCCCCTCTCTGCCCCAGCATTCAGTCTGGCATTCAACCCAAAGGTTTGCTTTGAAGTTATAACCTAAAATGGGAAGTTGATAACTATTTTCCTCCCGGTGCTTTAGTGATGATGAATTGCTGATCACGAAAAGGAAATGACTTCTTTTCTTTTTTTTTTCCTTTCTTTCTTTTTTTTTTTTTACTTTTTCATTTACATGCAAGCAGTGAAAGTCAAGGCACCACACTGCATATATGTGCAAATTCATCTACTGGCTGTGTGTGCTACAGCAAATCCTAGGGAGATAAGGAGCTAAAGCAGCAGGGGTGCTGCAACATAAGCTCCAAAGCTAGACATGCAATTTAATAGGCAACAAACTTAACAAAGGGCAAAGGGATATTTAACAGGGAGGTGAAATATTCTAACCATTAAAACCAGCAAATAGCTGTGATGGTCAGAGGTTTAGTGCTGCACCTCCATATAGCATGCATATGTGTCAAGAAATATAGAGATTTGCCAGGAATTAGTTAGCTATTATATATTTATTTATTTATTTATTTTCAAGCAAAGGGATGTTCCAAATTATGGAGATGCTGTTGATACGCATAGAATTAACTAAAATAATAGTGGGGGGGTGGGGGGTGGGGACAGGGAGGGCTTAGTAATTGCTGCTGAATGCTCAAGGTAATCATCCCGTTCATCATAAATGATGGTGTTTAACCATAAGCAAATTAGACCATGTCAATCTTTTAGGAGGCAATTAAAGCAATAGACTTTCTGTGGCCTTTTTTTCACACGGACAGGTCCTGATTCAAGTCCCACCCACCTCTCTTGGGCACAAGAATACCTCTTGTCTTCATCACAGCTACAGCTGACTTTTACACTGTCAGTAGTAAGTGGGTCAAGCCCCTTATATAGGGCAAAAATGTTCTTCAAAAGGAAAAAAAAAATTAATTATTTTCTAAACAGATATCAGTCGTTATGAAAGCAATAGTTCCAGTAAAGAACTGATTCTGATCCACATTCCTAACACTTAATGATGGAGAGACAGGAAGGTATTTAGGTTTTCTGAGTACTTGCAGTAATAACAGTCGATTGGCCTTTTTTCCCCAGCAACTTGGATCTTCAGTTAGACATCTTAAAAGCCTGCATCTACACTGCAAACTGGTCTTTTTCTTTCATTTTCTGCAGTGCATTTGTATCCAATCAGGTTGCATCAGGATTCATTGCATTTAATGGGAAATGCACTCTTCTGGATCAGATACCTGTTTTCAATTTGGAGAGTATCTGATTCCAATGACAGAGGTGACAGGAATAAAGAGGAAAGGAGAAGCAAGTGTCTATAGTATAGATTTCTGCCACACTAAGAGAGCTGCCAGTTTCTGAATCACTGGGACTTTAGATTTTACTTATATCTTCCAAATTATAATAGTGAAAAATTAAATCTATCTTTATCTGGGTTTATTTGAAAATTTGTTTTTTTCTAAGAATAATAACTGGGTTTTGACATAAAAGTGCCCTTACCACAGTGTCTCCACTGAGTCACAGCCCTATAAGAAACCTGCTACTCTGCAATGATGGTCTGCAGAAGTATTCCTGACATACAGCCCAAGTTAGCATCAGGCTCACTACTGGTTAGACTGGGATGAAGTTCAGGCTCATAGATTGGAGAGCTGGGCAAAGGCAAACCTAATGAAGTTCAACAAGGATACGTGTAGTGTCCTATACCTGGGGAGGAACAACAGTGTGTACCAGTATGTTAGGGGTAGGCCCACAGGAAGGCAGCCCTGTGGAGAGGGACCTTGGCGTCCTGGTGGACAGTAAGTTATCCCTGGGACAGCAATGGGCCCTTGTGGCCAGGAAGGCCAATGGTATCCTGGGGGGCATAAAGAAGATTGTGGCCAGCAGGTCGAGGGAGGTTCTGCTCCCCCTCTATTTTGCCCTAGTGAGACCACATCTGGAGTATTGTGTCCAGTTCTGGGCTCCCCAGTTCAAGAGGGACAGGGAAATACTAGAGAGAGTCCAACACAGGCTACAGAGATGATGGACTGGAACATTTCTCTGCCAAGGAAAGGCTGAGAGCCGTGGGGCTGTTTAGCCTGGAGAAGAGAAACCTGAGAGGGGATCTTACGAATGTTTACAAATATCTGCAGGGTGGGGGTCAAGCAGAAGGGGCCAGTCGCTTGTCAGTGGTGCCCTGTAATAGAATCTAGTTAGCAAGGTGAAACACAGGGATTTCCACCTCTACATGAGGAAAAACATCTTCACAGTGAGAGTGACAGGGCCTGGACCAGGCTGCCCAGAGAGGCTGTGGAGTCTCCTTCTCTGGAGACTTTCAAACATCACCTGGATCTGTTCCTGTGCGGCCTGCCCTGGGTGATCCTGCTCTGGCAGGGGGGTTGGACTCGATGATCTCCAGAGGTCCCTTCCAACCCCCACTATTCTATGATTATCACTGCCATATCTTTCAAGTGTCAGCTTGAGGGTTTGACAATCAGAGGAACAATGGACAAAGTTGCTGTGTGGACTTTTTTATTTAAAAATCTCTGCCTCCAAAACCATGGGGTTTTTTTGTTTTGTCTTCAAAATCATGTCACGGAGGCAGCATATTTTCTGTAGAAAGCTTTGATATAATCCATATTAGTAAGAACACTTGTGCAGAAATGTCAGTGTACCATTTTCCTAACAAGCAGAAAGAAAAACTGTGTTGTATCACAGCATTCATACTATAGCCCTCTGCTTCAGTTAGGAGACAATCTGCGCAGATTTTTTTAAATCCATTTGAATTATGGAGAAACCAGACCTGTGTAGATTACTATTTTCAACTTTCTTGCAGCCTTTTGAAGACATCAGTTTCTACAGAGAAGTAAAATGATAAGGAAACCCCAGGATCAGCTTTGCCTCCCTTGTATCTCATCTTTGCAGGCATCTGACACACTCACCTTCAAGGTCTTTACAGAATTCACGCTTGGAGAATAGGACCAGGAGGGCAGGAAGGAAACTATTAATATGAATGTGAAAGGGTATGCCCAGAGAGGCTTCTTGTTAACCTCTAAAGAAACTATGGAATCCTGCCCCGGATTGCTTTACAACCTGATGAAAATACTTCATCAGGCTTGGATGGCTGTGGCATGTAACCAAACTGAATGCTACTTTGACAACAAGGTCAGAGAGCTTTCCAAGTGGCACAGACCTATTCCTTCCCACTAACCAACAAACAGCCCACCTGTATTCCCTGAATTAAGTACTTTCTTTCATCTCATCGGGAAGTAACAGACACGCTCCGGGGAGCGGCAACCTGAGCCCTGAGAAGTGGCCTATGCCCTTCCTCAGCCTGGGAAAGAAAATGCTCAACAGCTGGTGCCACTCCTGAGGGCAGCTGCCAGTGCAACAGTCAAACAGGGCCCTCTTCTCTCTGACCATCTGTTAGTCCAGTGCTGAGGAAATCTACATTATAGACTTCATTTCTGGCCAGCTGGCACCCAGTCTCATAGCTCTGAGCTTACCCAGAAGCTAGCAAAAGCCAACTTCAGGGCATCACAGAAGTGGTCAAGCCAAGGCAGAGATCAATGGATGTTTTAAAAATGAAGCTATATTTCATTAGTACTTCATAGCTAAACCTGAGATGTTCTATGAAAACATGAAGTTTGGACAAACTTTGGTTGAATGGTCTGCAGGCTTGCAAAGAACTATATTTGGTGGGCTGCCTTGTGTCCATATCCAGCCCTACCTGAACCTGCCAGTTAAAAGCCAGAAGAGCCCAATGGCTCCAGGGTCTGGCTCCCCCAGTTTCCATGAGTGAGTCTGTAAGACCTAAAAAGCTGTGGCTGCTGCTGTGGTTCATGACCCTGCAGCCCTGTGACCTACTGGAGAGGTGGCAGTGCCACCACTCTTGATGTGCTGGAAGTGGGTGGCCTCAGTTTGCTTGGAGGCCAGGCAAAAGCTGGAGCCAGGGTGGATGGGAGGAAGGCAAACCTAACCACTGCCCAGGATTAAAGGTTTATACTGGCAGCAAAGTGACCACAGCCACACTGCCTGCTCTGCCTGTGCCAAACCCATGGGAAGCCAAAGCTGCTGCTGGAGGGCGAGGTCAAAACCAGCAGCAGTTGCTCTCTGTCTGCCTGGCAGTGGCAGGAGGAGACATGCCAGCACCTTCACCTGCTTCCTTGAACACAAATACCTGGCAGCACACGTATAGACAGCAATCATACCAAACCATCACTCCCTCCCTGGGGAGACGATGAAGATACAAACAGCCTGCAACAGATGTTAGTTATATTGCTGAAGGCTTTTCTTCATGGCACTTGCAAACCAGGGGGGATTGTCATGGTGCAAAAACCTATGTAAAAGAGAAAAATTAATCGTTTCCCCAGAAAATGCACACACACACACACACACATCCCTGCCAGAGTTACATTCTCAACATGTCCAGCAGCATTTGTGAGCTGACTTCACTGAGAGAAGTGAGGAAGAAAGGTCTTTTTGTTAAGGCACTGGAATCAGAGACTAAGGAGATCTAGATCTAAAGCACAGCTTAAGTGGACCTTCCTGACTCTGCCTCAAATTTCTTACATTTCCTTGGACAAAGCATTTAATCTCTCTGTACTGGATTCCTCATTTGTAAAATAAAGGCAATACTTCCTTCCTCTGTCTTCTCTAATTAGTCAACCAGGGCCAAAGCCATCAAAGAATTTAGCTACCTAAAGTGAAATTTAAGTGACTGGATTAAAACATGGGTCCTCAGCATTTTCTCACATCTGCTGCCTAGAGCTGGCGACAGCTGAAAACTCTATAAATATACATTAAGAAATGGCATGTACCTCTATGTTCTCACCTAGGCACTAGAATATTGAACCTTGGGGCACGTAAATTCCCTTGCAGATTTAGTCTTCATCTCTTTGAGTTTATAATTTGGGGTTTTTTTGTAGTGACCATCATAGCAATTATTGTTTAGGGGATAGAAATAGCCAACTTCCAAGAAACAAACAGTAGAGATGCAGGCTATTTTTTTTGAGGAGAAGGAAATTTGTCTGACAAGAAGAGATGTCTGAGAGGGTTTAGTGTAATTTAGTGTTGAACGAAAGATGCTGTATAACAAGGACTGTGTGATCATAAAGGCTTTGAAAGAGTAGGAGCATGCTTATCCTGTTTGACAGCATCACCCACAATGTGTCATTATAGATATTGATGATTATATAGCCATAATTAAAGTGTTGTGCTTAAATCACTGAATACAGAGAGAAGTGTCAGATCATTAACACAACTTTAAGTTAAATCATCTACTTTGTGTCTGGTTATGCAACCTGCACACAAGAGCTGAGGCAAATATTTGAGGTTCCTTGCTTAAAAGAAGAGTTGCTCTGTCTAATCATCAAAGCAGAGCTGCTTGCCAAGAGCATAAAAAACTAATGGGTTTTGCAAGAAAATTATGTCACCTTCAAATCAACGTTGATAGTACAGGTGGCATTTGTGAAAAGTCAAGTCATTCATGTTAACACAATCTATCCCCAGCGACTGTCAAAAGAGATTACAAACCCACTGTCCAGAAAGACATTTTGCCAAAGCAGCATTTTGTTAGAATAAGACAGGCTGACAGATCAGTGACTTTATTTTTTTCCTGACATATTCTTCATTTGGACTTAAACAGTGACATATGGATGCCTTGTTTTGTGCAAATAATCACTATCATTCAGGCATCTCCTGGTCTTATTCACATGTGTGTTCTTGTGATGCTCACAAGATCAGCATTGACTCCACACATGAATGTAGGAAAGGACTTCATAAAACTACTCTTGAAAAAAACATGGGATGGTAAAAGGTACAAAAATCTTGAGCAGAAAGGCACATATGACACATATTAAAAAAAAAAAAAATATCAAGAGGGGTTTTTTTGTAAACACTTCATACTTGGGGAAAAAAAAAAAACAAATAAGAAAAATCAGTTTCACTATAGAAGTTTCATTGCTTTTTTTGAAAGATGTATATATATTTTTTTTTAATGCATTTCCTGAAATCTGTTTCTAAGACCTAATTGAGATATTCTTAGACAGAGAAGTGTAATGACCATTAGTAAAAGACAATAGGTAAAGAATAACGATGAGTAATAAAGCAGTGAATTGTTAACATCCTGCATTACACCACTGGACATAGAAAAAAAATGACATGGTGCTATTGTGATTGGCAAATACGAATGATTTTAATGCTGGAGAATTAAGTGCACAAAAAAAATATGGCATAACTCATGATCTTTAGGAAACATGAACATACATAATAAGATGAGACTGGATTATGAAATGTATGATCTGATGGTCGCTAGGAAATACAATTCCAAACACAGAAGTAAAAGGACTGAGAACTGGCGCTAATATCAGAGTCAATGGTGAGCACAGGCAGTTAAATTAAGCATGCACTTCAAGTACGAGCTGACATGAGAGAAATAAAACCACCCTCAACAGTCAATGTGTTGCTGAAACAGGGGAAATATTTTATGCATCAAGGTTGTTTGGGAATCAGCATCTGGACTCTTGCATCATTACAGCAGATACACTGTGTATGGGAAAGGTGCCCAGAGGGGATCAACATAATTCAGGAAGGGCCTGAAATAGATAAATTTTTTAAATCACAATAAAACTCATTCTGGTTAAACAATGACAGAGACAGAATATTGTGACACTCAACCAACATTTGGGAAACAGAGAAGAATTTTTTAGTATGGCTAATAGTCGACATTTAGCATAGCATGATACATATAACTCTGAGTAAATGGAAGGAAATTAGGAGTGAAATTTTCAGAGGAATTTCAAGAAAAACTTCTTGACAGTGAAATATATTAGATTGTGCAGTAGTCTCCCCAGGGAAATAATGAAAGCACTGTCACTTGGGACTTTTAAAATGACACTGAAAAAAAAAACCCAAACCCACAATAGAGTATCTAGTAGAGAGAAGAGTCTTTGAATTGGCCTCAGGGAGTCGAACTGAATGACTTAATTGGTCTTCTTGGTCTCTAATTTCTGCAGGACAGACCATGCCCTGTGTGCTTTCTACACAAGGGAAAAACAAGCTCAGGCAGCCCCCAGTTGGGGTATTGAGTTTCCCATCGCCTGTGCTGAGGTACGAAGAGGGGTGAGCTCCCCAGCCTGGCCCTGGCTGCTCCATCCTCCCACTAATCCCCCCTTACCCCCCAGCCACATCCCCATAGTTCAGAGCGGAGCAGCAGTGGGGCACAAATTAATTTATTTTCGTGTGTTGTAGCATCTCACCTGGGAGGATTGGTGGCAGGAAATACTTTATTTTTCCAAGAGACACTTCTGCTCCACACTCTTAAATTTGGAAGATTCTTCTGTATTCAGACATGTGCTATTCAGGAGTAATAAACAAAAATGTCTCTTAGTCTTGGGTCTTACCTTTCTGTCTAATTGATCAGAAGATCCTTCTCTTTGCCTGAGCCCAGCACCTGATTCTCTTCATGCTGTCTCAGAGTGACTTTTCTCATCATTTGATCATCTAGAGAAAGGTTCAGCTCATGTTTCAAGTTTCTGCATCCTGTTTTTTCTCAACAGAAACAGGAGAAAAAAAAAAAAAAGGAAAAAGAAAAAGGAAATAAGAAAAACACTGTTACTTAGAAAAATAAAGCTATAAACATGAGGGAAAAAACGTGTAAAACAGGTAACCTCAATTATCTGGTACAGCACAACTGTTTCTATCATGTACCAGCATGATAAAGAAGGTCCTGTGCGTGATTTGGGATTTGATGTAGGAGAAGAGGAAGGGTGACTGAAGCACAAGATACTCTTGTTACTATATGTGTATATAATGCTTTGTTAAATTCTATCATTCTTAAATTCATAGGTGTAAATTCAAGCAGTCTGAAGTTGCACTGGATGTGTACTGCAGCCACAGAGAGGGCAGTGGGATGACAGCCAGCTGCATCTTCTGTCTCATTGCATTTTATATGCAATGGCAATTCAGCAGGCTAGTAACAGAGAGCAAATTTTAAGCATGTGAGCATCCCTATCAAAACTATTCTGCCTCAGCAAGTGCTTAATTAGTCTTCATTTACAGACTGGAGACCAGCAGATCAACATAATCTGGTCATTATGAAAAGTATTAGCAGTTCTTGTAAATTAGAAAGGCTGTTGGCTACTCGGAGGAATTTGGTGGGTTTGCTCCTAACTGAGGGCCATCAGATGAAACCATCTGATGCACAGAAGCCATGCTGTCCACCTGAGCTCCCCCATTTTACCCAACAGAAGCTGACTTTTCTGATAAGACTGGGAGTATTTATATAGCTATTTATAAATATACCTCCAGCTGGAAGCCAGGCTCTTGTCATGCTTGGTGTTTCATGGCTTTTTTTGCTGGTTCTTTTAGTTTTCTTCCTGCTCACCTGTAACAGATCTTGTTCATCTCACTTTCTCCTTTTACTAATACTATAAAGCTGAAGAGCTCAGCACCTAGGTCAGGATCTCACAGGGAGAGCAAGGTGTTGAGTTACTGCAGGATTAACCATGAATCTCTCAAGTCTGAAGATTTTTTTAGCTATTCTTTATTTAACAGTAAGGGCATGGGCCTGTTTGGCCCAGATTGCCCCTGGGTTGGAAATGATCTCTGACTTTGTTCATCTTGTAGGAGGTATTTGTCTGCTACATATGAACATTTACCTGGCTTGCTGGAAGAGACTCTCTGGTCTTATACAATGGTGATTTGAAACCAATGGGAGTCTTTTCCTCAGTTTCAATGGTCTCCTGATAAAGTCCTATGTTAAAAAATATGCTAAATATGCTAAAAATTATAGCAACAAAGTCCTGCTTGCAGGCACTTCACCTGGTTCATTTATTTATTTGTTTGTTTATTTTAACTTCAAGTATGTTTTAAATGGTTCAACTATACTGTTTACTTCTTTCCTTTTTCCTACACATCTCTCATACTGTTGATTCAGTAAACTGCTTGAACTTACTGCTGAGTTTAAGGACACAGATAGTAATGTTACCTGTTTTTTCTGGGATTTTATTTTAGGTGCATAACCCTGTCCAGTGGAGGCAGGTGTTGCTTGCCCTGTTTCATGGGTGGGGAATGATGGTGCTTGCACTGTGGAATGATTGAGCTGGGAAGAGAACCAAGGCCCCCGTCAGGTATAGTGCATTTCCAGTGATTTCAGTGAGTATATTCATGTGCTTATAGTTAATTAAAGCTTTACCACATCCCCTGATCTGAAGCAATCTCCCTTCCTCCTTTCTTCCCTCCTAAAGCCCAAATCCGAAAACTCTCCCCCCCTAGATCCTTTGCTGAAACTAGACTGAAAAAAACCCCAAATCAAACCCTAAAAAAAGGCATGAACAAGCATGTGAAAGATGCTGTGGAGTATTAGCAAAGCTTGTCTTTGTGGGCCTGAAAAGCTCATGATAATAAGCTCCTCCATTGGGGGGTGGAGAGAGGAACACATGCAAAGGAGGGTCTTGGGCTTCACATTTCATTAAAGAAAGGTTTCAGCCTTTTTCCTTGGAAAAAAAAAAAAAAAAAACAACAAAAAAAAACAACCTACCAACAAAACCCAACCAGCTTTGAAAATGGAAAGCAACACAAACTGATCATTATGGTTGAAAGCGCCATCATTAAAAAATCTCTCGTCATTCAGAGGCTCCTGACAGCTGGGCGCTGGGGCCTGAACAGACGCAGCCAGCGTCGCCTGGATTTTGGGGAAGACGCTCCATGTTTCCCTGGCTGTGGGGAGTGGGGGGAGGGCTGTGCCTTTGGAGTCACCTTGGGCCCCCCAGGCTACCTTCCAGCTGGCCACCTCCGGGGGAAGCAGCCCCTGACCCCCTCTGCCAGCAGGACCCCTGGGCAGGGACAATGCCCTATTGAGGGGTTTAGGATGCTGTGAATACCCACCAGCCTGCTTTGTCCCTCTCCCCTTCTCCGCCTCCTTCTCCCCTTGCTGCCCTCTCCCAACCTCTCCCTTTTCTCTGACAGAGTATTTCCCAGTCCAAAAGCCTTTTGCTGCAGTTGGTCCTCTTGTCCTGCCATCACGCCTGGCTGAGCCCACTGTCCCAGCAGCAGGCTCACCCCATGGAGACCAAGGGGAGATGCTGAGCTTTATTCAGCATGGCACAAAATAAGCCCAGCAGCTTCCCAGTCACATGGGCAATGCAACACCCAAACGCTTAACTGGCTCTTAAAACCAGGATGGTCTCCTGTAATCCACCTTCTTCTGGGGAAGGCTGGAGCATCTACACTTCCTTTCTTTCTGTCACTGGCTTGTCTCCAAAGCAATTTTACCTCTCCCATCAGCTGCGCAACCCTATCTATTCCATACCAAGCCAGACTATGTGTCACTATTATTCCAAAGTGTCTGCAGACACTTAAATTACCAAAAAAGTAAATATTGCAAACGCTTCACAGGGATAAAGGGGAAGGGATGTAGAAAGAGGAGAGGGGAGCGAGTGAAACTGGAAAGGAAATCAGCACTAGACTGATTTTCCTTGCACACTGCAGAGGGGCTGGATGTCAGGAAGGGGAGGGAGAGATGGGGGGAAACAGGGAAAATGGGTGGGGGGGAGGAAGCCAGTCCTGCAGGCAACACTGAATAGATCCCATAAACAAACATCTGCTTTGAGATGTGTAAGGAGAGAGCCAGGCTTTGTGCAGCTTGGAAAAAAAAAAAAGAGGCTGTCTGATAATGTTTTAGGTGCACTGGGTCTGAGAAAAGTTACTGAGCCTGTAATGCTTTATGGAAACAGCTACACACAGGAGTAACTGCTGAGCTTTTGCATCCTTGAAAAAAAAAAAAACCAAACCACAACAAATACAAAAAAACCAAAGGCTTTGCTTATTATTGAAATTGTTGGGGTGTTTTTCCAGATAACTGTATGGAATCACTCAGGAGAAAGTACATCCTTCCCAGGGTGCAAAACATATTTTTTTCCTGGAACTTTCTATAAGTCCAGAGTCACTCTCCATTGGGTTTGCTGCTACTGTTAAACAACTGTCAAGATGACATATAAGTGACATTAATGTGACACTGTTAGCATGCAGAATAGAAACACCGCAAGGTTACAACAACCTCTACCTCCCATTAGAAGAGACTATGGATTATTGCATCTTTGAAATGAGGGAAACTGAGGCCAGGTGCTGGGCACAAGCTGCTCCACAAATTCTATTCTCACATTGCTTTCATGCCTTGTAAAATTAAAACCTCTCTTAAATGGTTCCTCTTTTCTTTGTCTTCTTGTTCCTTAATAATTGCACAGAGGTTGGTGATTTAGAGTTGTTCTGGTTAATATTAATACTACAAAATTAAATCAGACTTCCTCTCAGCACATTCTTCATTTTAAAAGCTCCTTCCCATTTAGACTATTTTTTTTTTTATCTATGAGAGATGAACTGTGATTAAAATGAAATATTTCATTATTTATTTAGCATTTTATAATGGCAGGAGCATGATCTCTCTTCTTGGTGTCACCCTGAGTTTCTTTCACAGTAGCAGGCTCTGAGCAAATGCACAGTGCTTTGCAATCTCTGTCATGGGTGGAAGGATGGAAGAAAGGAGATGGAAGCCAAAAGAGGTGGAGGAAAGTGCACAGCATGGGTTGTAGGTGGCCAGCCATGCTAAGATGAGAATCTGGAAGTGAGATCTTGGAGTCCTAAAATAGAAGAAGTTTTGCTGATGACATCAGTGAAATTCATTTGGGAACACTGCCTCCCACACCCAAATCAGCGAATATCTGATCCATGCAAGTGCACTCTTCAGACTGGGATGTTTCTCAGGAGCATCTCTCCACAGTGGGAAAGAAGTTGCCATTTATTTTAGACATTAAAAACCATCAACTTATTTTTAAGTATTTACACTGCTTGTTATTATCGTATTTAAAAAATAAATGCAACCCTCTCTTGGAATAACAAACCCCAGAGAAATACTTTGCATGATCTTAGATTCTGTAGAAACTTGTCTAAAACTTCTAGAAACTTCTAAAAATTCAATTTGCAGGCTAAGTGTGATTCAACAGAACCCATTTACAGTAGTGTACTACTCAAGCTGCAAAATAGTGCTGGAATTACATTTAAACAACCAGTTCTTAAGATGTTGGCCAATGGATCAAATTCAATACTAAATTTATGCATGACAGTTCTGCATGGTAGGTCCAGGGATCACCTCAGTGATTTCCAGTAAGGAGAAGAAGAAGCACTTGTGATAATGTTAAGTTGTATTTTCCTACAAGCTCAGGGTTTTTTTACCTCTCAGGACTTGCTCACGCTGCAGTTTCATGTGACTGTAACTGGTGGCACTATAGAACCAGCATGTACCTTGTAATATATACACAGACAAGGCAAGTCCTCCCATTCTACCCAGAAGCAATGTGGGCAGAGCAGGACAACACCCAGCAGAGGAAAAAATGCTCAACACCTGCAAAATGAGGACCATATGTTACAATGTAAAAAAAAAAAAAAAACCCAAAACAACAACAACAAAAAAACCACCCAAAACCACACTGGTTTTGCAGTGTCCCAGCCAACCACAGACACATTTTGCTTTCTGGTAGCAGATCAGAATTTCAGGGCCACGGGATCAGTATCTGCTGATACAATAAAATGTGTAGCCCTAAAAAGTGATGTCAGAAAAGTCTATAACTAAGGCATCACCAGAGGCACCTGACAGGGTGAGATTTCTAGCTACTGATAAATCACCATGTCTGCTCTTAACATGACACCATCAGTGTATCCCCTGTGAAAATACTTCCAAATTTTACCTCAGTAGCAGCTGATATATAACCAACTATAACCAGTTCTCCAGTTACTCTGCCGTAAGTGCTCTATGACTGCTTCGTCTTGTTCATGCTCACTTGCCCATGGGTAATGGCTAAAACCAAGATGCAGTTTTTCTTTCTTTTGTCAGGTGTCTCCCAATTCTTGTGGAAATCACTGAGGAACTCAAAGTCCTTCCTGAGTCAGTGTCATTTCTCAGTACTCTTAACTGCTACTAATAAACAAGCAAGCAATGTTACAAGTTTAGGGAGGGCCTGCTGAAGCCAATTACAGACTGCTGATGGAGGTGACTTAGCACTCAGATACTGGGTAAAACCTGGGCTCTTCTACTCCATGGCAAGACATCCCCTGAGAATGCAGAATTTTTGATTGGTGAATGAATTTTACAGCCTCAAATGGAAAGATGGTGAGATCTGCTGTTGATGTCACCCCAGTACCTTGAATAACACATGCATGGTCACTACTGCCTGTTTTTCCTGATCCTGCAGCATCATTGGGTGAAGTGCTGCAGCTTTTCACCAGCTCAGTGAACATCACTCATGCCTGTACCACTGCCATGTGGCAAGGCCAGACTTCTGCTGCGGGTGCCCATGGCTCATCAGCTTTCCTGAGCCAAGTTTCTCTTCATGTTGGATTTCACCCTGGGTGCAGCACGTGTCATACATCCAGCTTAAAAGATGTGCGGGGTGTCTGCCACTCAAGCAGAAAGAGGAAAGGGAAATTAAAACTTCTTGTGATCTGCCGACTCCTGTGGGCTGCTCCGTTACTGCCTGCCAGGAGAAGCCCTGAGATCAGAGACTCGGAGTTGCGTGGGGGGATGCTTGGCAGGACCCCATGGCACAGCTCTTCCAGCTGCCAGATATTCCAGAAGAGCAGAATTGTTTCTCAAAGACCATTTCTGCTTGGTGACCTCTGATAAAACACTTGCAGCCTGGCAAGAATATCGTATCAAAGTGTTACTACTGGAGGATTTCTGCAAGGGAGGGTTGCTTTCTTCAGCCAGTGTGCAGAAGTTTGATGGTGCCACCATCTCGGCTGAGCTGTGCTTACACCAAGCTCAGCTATTCCAACCTGCTCAAGGGGAATGTGTTCTGAGGCACAGTGTTCACTGCAAGGAGACATGAGCTTTCCAAGATGTAAAAATAAAAGAGAGTTCCTAGATGCCTGGGAATTCAGTAGTTCTCAAAAAAAAACCCCAAAAAAACCAAACCAGTCCTGTTATACTTTCAGCTGGGCCTCAGGGAAAAAAAAGAATAGATCACAAAAACAAACAAGCAAATGAACGTAAACCCCTACAACAAGGAGAAAAGGCAAAAAAAAATGCCTCAGTGGCAAACAGCCAATTTGGGACTACAGCAAAGCTGTTAAATCTGGACGCACTGTCCTTTGTGGCTGTTGTAAAACAATTACTCATGCAGGTCTGGGTCTGGGGCTTGCCCTGGCTCACGCTACATCTGTGTTTAATTATACCTAAGGTGGAGACGTGGGTTAATTTAGTAGACACAAACAAAGTAATTTTTGTTTCAGCTCTGCAGGCCTGTGAGAACATGTGTGAGTGTGATTGATGGCAAGTGGGAGTGCGCACATGTCTGAAGATGGGGCTCTGGGAATCAGTCCTTTCTGCTGGGGTTTCTGTCCTGCCCGTTTCTGTGATGACCACGTGTAAGCTCTGCAGCTGGTAATGCAGCAGAAGCGCTGCCTGCTGAGCCTTGGAGCATCTGCACTGCAGCCAGCTCAGATGGAGGGAGGGCAGAGGGTGCCTGGACACCCTGAAGGGGCATCTAAACCAGCACACTGAAGGCAGGGTGGTAAAAATGCTGGTCAGTGACCAGCCAGCATCTTTTGTTTCTGCCAAGAGTGAAGCTAAATTGATGAACTTTAGCTTCTGCGGTTTTAAGGAGGAGGTATGAGAAGCACCATGAAGATCAGTGAATGTTTGTAAAGTGCTTCAGAGCACACAGAAAAATCCTCCTATCTAAAACTCGCTTGTCAAATGTCAGGCTGTCATTGTCAGTCAAGCATGTGCCACCTTTCTTCTGCTACTCAGACAGTGACATGACAGTTCTGTGACTTCAGGTACAGTCTGATGCATGGACAGTAGGGGAAGAAGCAGCCCTGATGCTGGATGGCATATGGTAGATGGAAACTGGCTCACCTCAGGGTGCATCCTTCATGAAACCCCCTGTGTTTCCCCCCCAGAATAAATCAATCACCATACAGAGTGATGGACTTCCCCAGTACATCTGCTGGAACATTCAGGTTGAGTGAGGCTGCTGATCACCAACACAACAACCTTGCTGTTCAGCTAGGAGGCACAGAAGAGCTTAAAATCCTTTACTCACAGTAAATGGAGGCATCTCTGGGGGGAAGTCATCTGCTCCATCACTGGCTCTTACTGAAACCGTGGAGAAGCCATTCAGTCGGACGTCTGTGAAAGTTCCAGAAACAGCTTGGAAGTGCCAGTTGCAGGTACCAGAGTTGGAGGCAGCATTGCCTTGCCCCTAAGACAATCATAGAGATTGGTAGGGGTTGTAAGGGACCTCTGGAGATCATTGAGTCCAACAGGCCACACAGGATCTGTTTAGATCCAGTCGGGTCTTGAAAGTCTCCAGAGAAGGAGACTCCACAACCTCTCTGAGCAGCCTGTTTCAGGCTTTGTCACTCTCACAGTGAAGAAGATTTTCCTCATTTTGAGGTGGAACTTCCCGTGTTTCACCTTGCTACCATCACCTCTTGTCCTATCAGATGGATGGAGCACATACCTCCTCCATCCAGAAGACATTCTCAACAAAAGAAATTTGGATAGTGTTTGATGCGTAGGGGCTGTGGCTGACCAGGGACTGCATTAGCATTACTTGCCACAGAGTTTTGTAGCATCCTAGGCCTCCTAGTACATCTCTGCCTTAAGGAAGGATTGATGGGATCTGTTTTAATTCTTGATTGGTGTTTGTCTAATGTGTCCTCAAAATTCTCTGAGGCTGGCAACTTTCTGAGGGCAATCGAATCCAGTGGCACCCTGTCCCTACTGCTAGAAAATATATTTTAAGCTCTTTGCTTATTTTTTGCTGCCGTCATTTAAGACTGAATTATTGTTCCCCCTCTCCTATCCTATTCCAGCCCTCTTGGCTGCAGCCTTTCACCTGTCTGGAGGCTGTTTTCATGCTATTCCTCCAGTTTTCACTTTAGGCTGAATAACTCCAACTTTCTCAGTTTTGATTCATGTTTTCTAGACTACTGAATAATATGGGCTCTGTTCAACTGACCCACATCTTTCTTGAAGGAGCAGAGATCTCAGCTGAGGCTGTAGGAATGCTAAGCAGCGTAAGAAGGATTGCTTCATGTGTTCTACAGGCAAGACTCCACTACTTGCCTTATCATGACTTTTTCCTTTGTCACAACATCTCAGCACAATCTGGTTAGAGACATGACAACTCCAGATGCCTTCTGCAGAACAGCTACCCAGCCAGCTGCTCCTCACCCAGTACTTGTGTAGCTGGCTATTCCTGTCTGAGGGTGGGATCCTCGACGCAGGAAATCATGGCCCAGGACACTTGCCAAAGCAGAGCTGGATGCACGCTATACTCATTTGTATATCATTATCTAGAATGGGTTGTTTCACAGACATATTTAATTCTGAGCTCTGGGAATGATCCAAAAGCTTGGCTGGCTTTGGCTGGTGTGTCAAAGTGATCTTTTTCATCTGTGTTGTAGCAGGAACTACCTTGAACGGTGCTTTTGAGAGGGCTGCTTCTCTGTAAAGCTCTGTTGAAAGTTATGCACTTCTTTTGTACTTGGATCTGTTAATGAGACTGCACAGATTTTACTGGTGCGATCAAAGAAAACAAAATAAGCTGAAGATTCTGTCAAGAAGAAATAGTCAAGTAGAAAGTCAGCATTTTCTTGTGGTAAAATAAAGAAAACAAAATACCAGCTTCCTGAAACCTCTGGCACTAAGTTTTCTTTACTTAAAAGAAACCTGCTGTGGGTTTGCTGAATGGCAGATTCCTGATCCCCTGAGCAGGTACAGGAACATGCACAAGATCCCTTTCTTCAGCATCCTCCAGTTGTTAATATTTCTGGGTTTGGTGACTGAAGGGAGACAAAGAGATGATTTGAAATGGCTTTATTCACCACTTGTATCTTCTGCTTTCAATTAGAAAATTGATTGCCTCAGGAGAATAGAAAGGTTGTTGGTATAAAGGTTACTACAGCAGAAAAAAATGGAAGATAAAAGAATGAAACAGTTCTATTTTTTTGGTGGGTTGTTTTTTTTCCTCTCTTTTTGTTGTGTGGAGCTGCTTTATTTTGTCGGGAGGGGAAAAAAAAGTATCAGTAGCTTTTCATTCAGATATTTTCTTACCATGACTTTGATAATACTGGAACAGGGTAATGGGAAACTCTGACCTTTGACTGAGAGCAGGATTGTCATAAAAAGCATGAAGAAACAATATTCATATGACATATTGTCTCAACCTTTCAGCCCTGAGACAGGCTTCCTCTCCTCCCACCTCCCTCTGGTCCAAAGCCCATTTCCCAGAGCATCAAATGCAGCATGAAGGGCAGTCAGAACACCTTTGCCCCAGAGGACAGAAGCCCGAGTTGATGCAGGTCGTAATGAAGCACTTCATGTACCATCTTCTTTGTCTCAGGGTGGTCAAAGAGTGTTAAGGAGAGGGCAGACCTGGGGGTAAGCATATGCTACTCATTCTTACTTGGGCAGGTGGAAGGAGGGAACTATCTTCTTGCTGTGGGGACACATCTCTCCAGCAGACCCATCACATCCCATTGTAGCTGGGATCTTTCCACTCGCTCTACAGTGAGCATGTTTTCCTAAAAGAAGTCAGAAGTCTTTTCTTCCTCACTGATGAAGGGGGTGGGAAGAGAGAGGACATACTATCTTTCCCGTTCTTTCCATGTGGATTTTGTTTTGTTTTGTTTTGGAGGGTTTTTTTGTTGTTGTTTCATGGGTTGTACTAAATTTGTAGTTATTTCCCCTGTGAGTAATACCTGGATAAGTTATGGCTTACACTGGCTCGACACTTGAAATGAAAAGCAGATTGCTGTGCAGATTTGAATTATCCTCCAATATTTCAAGATATATATTCCATCTTCATGGGTTAGTATTGTTATATATTTCATAGTTACGATTTCCATGGTATCAAACTTCTCGTTATCTGCCAGTGCTGTCCAGCTATAAATGCCAAAGCTCTGGCAGCAGCCAGTGTGTCCTTTTTCAGACTTATAGTTCTGCGTTCTGTGGATATTCAGCATTTAATGGTGCTGAATAAAACAGACCTGCCATCGTGCTCTCGCAGAAACCGCAGCTAGGCTATTGACAGTGCAAGTTTCATTTAATTCCTTGATTCAACAGCCATTTCTAGACGTTTCCTGAGCAATGCAATAAACACAAAAAGCAGTGCTCAAATTGAATATTTAAAAGTCAATCAGGCTTGAAATTTAATTTTATCTAATTGGTTTGATACATTCACACATGACTAAATGACATTTAGAAAAACCCAACCATCCTATATAATTTCATGTTTACTCCAATCACAAGATGGATTTTTTCTTAACTTCTTTTAATCTCATTTTAATGCTTTAGCTAATTGACTACCCCCTCTGCCACAAGTTTAATATAGTGTTTTGGAATCCATCTTTGTTCTACTGATACATAGCACTATCAAAGCAATCTCAAGTCTTATTTAGCTTCCAGGGCTGGATGCCTAAAGGAAAATCATGTATACTTTTGTGGATTGCATTTTGCAAGGTGAGGAATGGGGTCTGGTAATTCTGTGACATTTACAGATAAGTGTAGAGGAAGGAATTACACACACACACACACACACACACACATCCCCCACTGTCAAGTTTACTGGTCCTACAGAAAAAGAAGGGCTGGTGCTTCATGCTCTTTAATTTCCATTAGTTTCCCTGTTAATGAATTATATATGCACACTGAGAGGTACATCAGTCCCATTTATAGCCAGTGGGCAGCACCACTGCAGATTTTCAAGATTCTCCTCTGAAAAAGGAGTTGTGCTGCAAGCTAAGCTTGTGCAGAATAATGGGTACAGTGCTTATCACCTCAACAAAAACAAACACTTTAGAAGGGTTTCCAAAAAGCACAAGGAAAATTATAAAGGGGTGGCAGGTAATATATCTAGGGTAAGTTTGCAAAGAAAATTCTCTTGACCATAAGAAAGAGATCACTGTGATACACAAGTTTAAAAATAAATGCACAACTGAATGGCATAGATGAAGAACTTCATCACATCTCTCAGAACATCAAATTCCAGAGCAACTTGAGGGCTGGAAACATGAAATCCCAGGAAGATGTTGCATCACTCATTGCCACCAGAGCCTCACCTCCAAGGCACATTTTAGGGCCACAGGGGAGTGGCTTTGTGCACGTGTCTCCACCATGGGGGAGGCCAGAGTGGACACAGAGCTTTGCTCTCCTCATTTGCAGCTAACAGCACAACACCATTTGGAGCTCTGCATAACACCATTGTGCTCTGGGCAGCCACAACTAAGGTTGTCCATCATCACAGTGTCTTCTATTGAGGACTAATGCACTTCCATAGATGATAAAATTATGTATAGCTACATTAGTTAAAGCTTTAAAAGGTGTATCAGAAGGTGTATCAAAAGCAAGGGTGTGGTGTCCTTCTCTAACTGCTGAAGAAGATATTTATAGGGAGACATTTATTTGGAGAGGACATTTATAGGGCCACAGCTGCCCAGTGGAGAAGGATAAGCCAGGGGTTTCTTGCTTTTTCACCACAACACCTAAGGTCAGTCATTTCTGCAAACAGTATAGTAGGCAAAGCAAACAGCAGTTTGGATCCCATACATAATTTGTTCAGTCCCTTAAATCTTGACCAGTCTTTGTGGACATCTTACATGATATCACTGATTTCAGGCAAGATCCCTCCTCAGTGACTACCTACTTGTCATTTCATGTAGGAAAACCTGATGAGCTGGCATAATGGAATTATTTTATTTTTATTTGACCATTATTTTTCTTGATTACCCTTTCCTTCATACCAACAGCTCCACAAAAGAGATGAATCCCTGCTGAAAACATACCTAGGGCACAAACACCAGTGAACATATACAATATTTTTTGTCATATTACATCAGAGTGGATATTTAGTTTACCCTTAGATTTAGTAAGAGATATTATCTCTGATGTGTGAAGCTTTATACATTTCATTCCCAATATAATGAGGTGAAAATACAGCCTTTCATTCCTGGGAGCTTTGCCAATTTGTCATATTATACAAAGATGGACAGTGCCTCTTTCTTTAAGGAATAACGTATGGATAACAAAGTGAGTAAGAATACAGCTATGCACAAGCTACTTACAGAGTATCTGAAAATAGAGCATGTTTATAGAATCTGTACAATATCTGCTCTCAGAACTTCAAAATTCACTTCAGAAGTGACTAACTCATGTCTGGTTGGCTTGTGATGAGCTAGGACACAGTCGGTCTAAACAGCAGATTTTTTTGTTGTTGTGCTGTGTTAACTTTATGCAAAATGCACATTTTCATTTTTATAAAGCTGAAGGTTTTTAACCATTAGATTGCCAAGAGAACCCTCAGAGAGGGAAGAGAGGCAGTGGTGTTTGACAGAGTCAGCAGGCAGTTGAGAGCAATACTTTCTGGAGGTGTGAACAAATTTCATTTTTCTTAGATGAGCATTGGCTCTGACACCTAATGATGACAATTTAAATACCACAATTAACTGTTCCAGGCTAAAGTAATTTGAAAATAAGCATCCTACTTTGCCTTTCATCCACTGTTGATGGCTATAATAAAGATGTGAAATGATTGTAAATACCTAGCACATTGTCTTCTCCATTATCTAAAAGGCCAGCCTAGGTGGTTTCCTAATGTACTTACACCTTAATTAGTGCCACATTTAATTTGAAGCCTTCTCTTCAACAGGTTGTCCCACCAGTACAAGTCTTGCAGAAAACAAACAAATAAATAAATAAACAAACAGACCCAACTAAGTTTGCGGAAGGATTTAAAAGTTATGCTGGGACAGTGGCAGTGTTTTGAGTTCAGCAGGTACAGGCTGCATCTCTGGCTCTGGGGACAGATCCAGCCCACCCAGGATGGGGCTTTGGAGAGGCTGCAGTTAAGGAAAGCAGGAGGAAAGCAGGAGGAACAGTGCAAGCCCAAACACAGATGGCTCTTGTCCAGGTGCTTGGTGTGATTGTGCTGTGTTGATGGCATCAGGAGATACTATAAGCTTAAGTAGTGTGGAGGAGAAGAATGGCCAGACTATCCCCAGGTGCAGAAAGCACTCCCCCCCCAACCCCGGCTGCTGTCACACTGTCCTGCACCTCCATGGTGCATCTCAAATAGCCAGTCAAGGAGCAGCAGCATTTGATTGACTTTGAAATGCAGTCCAGAGTCAGTCTCTCAGAAACCTGATATGCTTTTAAACTCCTCAGGTCTCCCATTAGTAAACTCAAGAGATATAAGTAATGACTTTCCTTATTCAATTAGCTTGTCTGGAAAATGTTGAAGTCGACACCTGCACGATGTGTTGAACCCACAATCCACTGGCTTGTTTAAAATTGTCTTTTAGTTGTTTTAAAAAATATATGCTTTTGGTGTGTTTGGCTGCCAGATCCTGAGGGTAAAATGGTTTTCTTGACACCGCTTCTGTGTTGCCTCAAGCCTGCATCGCTAGCTCTCTAACACCTAATAAAGTAAAAACCTTGCCTCAGCTTCTCGTGAGTAATTCCAAATGTCAGCTGGTTACAGCTCTGGCTGTTTGAGCATCTGCACTTGGGTGGATATTGCTCTTTGGCTTATTGACTCCATACCTTGTGTCTAGTCTGAAAGAACAGAAGCACAATTTTTAGACAGTGAAATTTTCTACGGCCTCTGAGGAATAAGGACCCCCATTTGATTTGGACATGGATAATTTAGAAGGAAAGGTAATCCTGAGAAAGTGTAAGAGCAGGTTATGCTTTCAGTCAAACTCCCCTAGGGCATGCCATGCATTTATTAGTACTTTTCTACTAATGCTTGTCAGTAACAAGTCCAGATTCTGAAGTAATTGCCATGAAAGAACAGAATATGAATGTGTTCATTAGCTTAGGAGTTTCTTCTATGACTTTTTGTGGGTGCTGTGTCCATTTCCTCAGAGGGACTGGACAGCACAGCTTGCCATGGAGGCACTCCCTTTTTTTTTGCTTTTGAAAGAGCTGTGATCTGCAGTAAAGTCTTGTCAGACCTGGCAAAATCAAAGCTGTTCAGGGGCAGAATTCTCCACTGTGCTATTAGGCTGAAAAGGATGCTCTCAAGGCAGCACAAACAGGGAGCTCTTCCAGCAGAAGCAAGGAGTGTGCTCAGGGAAAGCAACTCCCCCATCTCCTGATGCCATCAACACAACTCAGCACCATATACAGTTGCTTCATTTGGAAAGAGCAATGTCAAAAGCAGCCTGACCATTCTGCAGTGTGCCATGAGACACCACCTGTATTACCAACTCTAGCTAGGACTCCACGATATGGTTTGAGAAGATTATCTACATATCTTATACATCCTAAAAAATTTCTTTAGTTTACACTAGTGTATCTATCCGTAAGGAAAGACAGAAAAGAGGACCAATATCTTTAGTATCATTCATTTTCATTGGATTAATTTCATTGGGGTTGACTTTTTGTTTCTTAAGATTGTCTAGTTAAAGCATTGATAAAGGGAGGAGTGATTTAACCACCAGAAAAAAATGATTGAGGAAACCAAGAATAAGCTAAGAGCAGATAATAAGAGATCAGAGGACACAAGGGTTAAAACGGAAGGTGCTGTGAGCCCTTAAATTGCTATAGCTTTTCTCAGCTGAGTCAAAAAACAGATATTATTTGCTTGAGTGATTTAATCTGACAAGGTCTAGGATGAAAATGAACATTTAGATCCTATGAGTATTTCCAGCCTATAGATACGAATGCCCTTCATCAGAGAGATCAATCAACCGCAGTGATGACTCTGCAGTGTCGGAGAGTCTTCTCTCACTGTTAACCAGACTCCCCTTTACAGTTCATCCTTTATAAAGTGAGAGCACAATTATTCCTCCTAGACACAACCTCTTAATTGTACCTAATTAGCTGTTGTATTAATTTGACAATAGCTCCTGTTTGCTCAAAGGTTTATTTTGAGTTATGACCTCAGGTCAGTAAAATTGTGATAGCAGTGCATTTGCTATGGGTATATTGCCCAGCTCACCCTTTTTAATAGAATCCATCAAAATTACACAGAATACATTTATACCATTAAGCAGCAGCACAGCTCATGAACTTTGAAGGCACAAATATCTTTAGGTTAGAAATCTTCAAGGTGTTGGTTTCTGCTTCAAAATTAATATCAAGGTCCTTCACAGAATGTTAAAGCCATTCAGGACACAGTTATCACTCAGCCATTCAATGGGTTATAGATCTGCAAAACTAATTTAGTGCTTTGTGATAGAATCCTCAAAGTTTAATATGATTTTTTTTTTTTTCTTCCTTAACACAAACAAATCAGAAGCACTCAGATTTGCTTAATTTTGATATACAAACAGTCTGGGGAAAAGCACTGGGGAAAAAAGGAAAAGGCATATGAGAAAAAAATCATGGGTCTGAGTTTAAAATGAGCGAAGCCCTCAGATCAAACTATTAGCAAATTTATTTATCCATACTGAAAGGGAGAAGAAGGAAGAGTCAAGACTTTTGAAACTCACCAAAATTTCATTTTGTTATAAAAAAGAACGAAGAAAATCAAGCCACATAGTGCAACTGTTGGCATACTCTCTGGGGTATCCCGAGGGCCACCTGAAATAACAATATTTCAGGAGCACCTAAGATTTACTGTGAACTCCGGGGTGCAGTCCTGAGTGATCTCTCCTGTGCATTGCTCCTGTCTGGCATGTCACAAATCTGCCAACGTATTTCTCACAATTGTGGTCTGGCCCTTGCTGGTACCCTCCCAACATATGCATGATGGAATGAAAACTTTTCAGTGAGAGCAATCTTGTGACCTCCACAGTAAATGCTGACTGGATCAAGAGCAAAGGTGAACATGCTGTGCAACCTGAACACTGCTGTGTGGTCTTCACAAGGAAAGCAGGGAGCTTGTGCAATCTCCTAAGCAATCACTCTGGGTTTCTGGCATGAAAATTTTCTGAAGTCTGGTGGATTTGTAAGGAATAAATATGCTGGTGATGTCTGAGAGCACAAAGGTTTTTAGTAGGACAATTTTCAGATGGGCAAGGTAGGCATTTAGGGCTGGACCAAGATTGACACTGACAGCTGAAGCAGGTTTTCTTAGACAAGAAGCCTGCACTCTGGAGCTTCCCAATAGCTAGGGTCTTCCTGTGATGTAGGAGAAGGCTGTTCCTGCTGTTACTCCGTAAGAAAATGGTATTTTAGAGTTAAAGAATGAGAAGGAATGTCAAAATGGAAGGGACATTTTAAGATATCAAGTTTATCCAGGTCCCTGTTGAGGACCTCACCTCTGTCTGGAGTACAAGGTGCCTCTCCATACAATTTCTGGGATGATCCCCAACTGGCATTGGCCCCTGTATACTCACCAGTACCTCCAGGGCACTCTTGGGCTTGAGAAATGCTTTTGCTGGGGGCAGGAAAAGAGCTTTCAATATACATCAAGGGACTGTAGCTCACTGTGTCTGTCAATGACACTTGTTGTGCTTACTTGTTGTGAAGGGGTGTGTAGGAGAAAGCCTCCTCCCCCCCTCTATTCATGGCTCTGAATGCATCCTGTCTCTTCCTCCAAATTTACTGACATTCACTACATTAAAAAAGGGATCTGTTCTCTAATGTGTTCTTAATCAGCTTCTGATATTATACTTGACAGAAGTGAACACCAGAGATGGAGAATTCACCCTAACTTTTCACTCATGTTTGTTGGCAGATTATTACCAGGAGCTCTGAGGATCGCCACTGGTTTTACATCTGTCAGGTGGGAATCCCAGTCTGATTATTTGTCTGGGAGAATTTTGATTCCTCATCTGAAATTTCAAAAGGATGGGCAGCAGTTTGTTTCAGCACTTTTGCTCTTTCTTCTTCACAGCCACATGCTGAAACTGGGATCTTTTACTAGCAGCTATTAGCACTTAGCATAAAATTCTCCAGCCCACCTTTTCCTTTTCTGCTCTCTTTTGCTTTGTCTGAGATTGTAGAGCTGACATAAACCAAGATAGTTCGGTGCCTCACAGAAAGGTTACACATCACTGTCATGAGACACAGCTTGCCTGCATACTAGCAAACACTGAAGCGGTTTCCAAAACTCCTAAGTCTGATCCTTTTGATCTTTTCTGATGGTTTAACATGTCAAAATTTAAAGAGAGAAATTAACAATTGAAAAAAAAAAAAAAAAAGGAAAGAACAGAAGCTACCATCATAAAACTCTGGTAATGACTTATTCAGAGGGCTGGATGCTAACTGTTGCCTTGAGGAACCTACACACACACACTTTCATCTCATGTCTCCTCCTGTAGATTGCTGTGACCCCACCTGGAATCCAGAAGTTCCCTCTTCTTTCTTCACTAGCTCATCACTTTCCGAGTCACTCACCTTTCAAGAGGCGTTTTTTCAAGATTGGTCTGGCGTGCAATTGATTTTTTTTTTTTTTGGTTGTTAAAAAAGCCATAAAGAGTGTGGTTAAGAAAAATGGACTTTCCCTATTGAGAAAAAAAATAAAAATAAAATCCAGGTTACATTTTAATAATTACAGAATCCTAAGGAGATAATGGAAATAATGTGGAAATAGCCCAGGGGAAAGGTGGTATTGATTCTTTTGTTGAAAAGTCTCAACAAGTAGACCATTTACCAAAAATAGTGATAAATGCATGAACAATTATGGCTATGCAGCTAAGGTATTTGTGAAATGTAAGATTTAACATGGGGTGGATGAGAGCTGTAAAGGTGACCTGTATTATTGGTAAAGACAAAGCTCCCTCAGTTCCTCTGTAGGCTTAGAGTCTGCAAGGCAGGGACTTGCTTCTGGCACCCTTTGTCAGCTGACATACAGCAATCACCACCAGTTGGTTTAGAGAAAGAATCCTTCTGTTGCTGTGTCTTCTCACTTGAACACACACTGTTGCCCCAAGCTTGCCAACCTTCTTCATCTTCTGCAACCCACAACTGCAGCATCTCTTGCTCTCCATGCTTCTGGATGCCTCCTTGCTCCCTGGGCTTTGGCTGTCTGCCTTTCCTTCCAAGTCCTCCCCAAATGAAGCTGCTTCCACTGCTGTTCCTCTCTTGGACATACCTAGTTATTCCCGCCTTTTGGAGAGCAAGGGAGACCAGTTGGTGTACGGCCTCCTGTGCTTGTCTCAAATGTTGTAGTGTCATAGATGTGAACATCACTCAGTGGGAGTCCCAGGAATACTGCAACTCTGGAGGCACCACCTCAAAGGAAGGGGAAAAAGCCATATAGAGGAGCTACTATTGTTATTGCCAGTATTAAAAAAAAGAAGTTATGAGTCAGAGTATCTCAAAGTCGAGTAGTTAAGAAACTTTAAACACCCAGACATATCCCCTTTCCCTTTCACAAACACTTTTTACTTTAATGTTTGTCATATCCCCCTTTACAAATAATGCTGTATCCTATACTTTTTAAAAAGCTTATTTTGATTAATAGACAGCTGGATAGGCAGACAGACAGATGTAATAACCAAGGAGCAAGATTTAGCTTTTTTCTGGCAGGGAATATTGCTTATTAAAAACAAAGAACAATACTGTCAGGTTCCCTGATCTCTTCATGATTCAGACTGGATTATATGTTAAGGTAAATCCTGACCATTAGAAATCTCTTGTTTAACCCTTAGTAATGTCTATAGGACTGGGGGGGTCACTGCCCAACTTTGGTTCCAGGACATCTAGCAAATGTAGCCTTATCTCCTCCATATTAGACCTATAGAAGGCTTTTTAGCTAATGAAGTATTAATGGTTGCTTTGAAGTGGAAGTTTAGAACTGGTGAGTGCTGGCATCAGTTGCACAAAGTCTGTGTTCTCAGAGAAAACATCTTCCCACACAAAAGACTCAAAGGCAATGACTGATGAAGGCAATAAAAAGTTTACAGATACTGCAGAAGAAAATAATTACACAACACATTGTTACATATTTTGGGTTGTTTATGCTATTGATTCCATGATTTCTGCTTTAGCAATAAAATAGTTTACCACAGAGCTGTTGCGTGAGTTCACCACCTCACAGCAGCACTAATGAAAATAATGATTCTCTATATTGATAAAATGTAACTGCATATAATCATCACTACCCATGCACAGAAGACAGAGAGCAGAGTCTAAAGGATTGGAGTATTTTTTTTTCTTTGCAAGAAGACCCTTTAGAGAGAAACGTGTGCACATCGGGTAGATTTTTCACCTCCAGATTCCTAAGGTGCTTGGTCACATTACTCAGTGTTGCTGTCATTAGGGTCCCGCATTGAACAGAAAGCCCTGGACTGAGCAAGTTGAATTAGAACTGCTTGTTAGACTGAGTGAAGTTGATTTTTACAACAGCCATCATTCCTGAGGGGAAAAAAAAAAAAAACCACCACCACACAAAGATTGGTAAACAGTCAGGATGTGGTTCCCACAGGTGTATTTGTAGAGGACAGAAGCATCAACAGTCGTGTGTCATTTTACATTCCCTACATCTCCACCATCTTCCCCTTTGAAGACCTTACCACTGTTTTTACTGGGGCTTTTAACAAGATGCTGTTAAGTGTAACAGCTCCTTTGGCTTTGAGTCCTTTGTGGGAAACTGGAGTATAAGGGCGTAGCAAATACACATTGTGGCAGTGAGTTAGCTGTGGACAGAAATCCCTCACTTTGGGGCTTTCAGCATGGATGGTGGTTAGAGTAATTGATTATCTGGCTCACCCTCCACCTCGCCACCTGTTTTTATGAGGATGGCTTGGAAAATAGGTTGGATCCTGTAAATATTTTAATGAAAACAAAACACATCACTGTAACTTCTTGTATTTCTTCAGCTGTTCCTGTTTGTTTATCTGCCTATCCCCACCACCTTGTCCACTCAGTATCAGCAAGTAGAAGAGGGCTGGTGTGGTTTTCCTTCACAAAGGCTGTGTGCATGGGCACTTCAGACTGTTTGCAGGACAAAAGCCCGTGAAATGAGGATAACCTGTTTTGAGGACCCAGAACTCTCCTTAGATAAGACATGCTCTGCACTGTGCCATGTGGTTACGTGCCATACATTACCTTCTTAGGACAGGGCACTTTGTGGAACCATGAAGTGTATGAAGGAGGCCTTTTATAGTACACAAGGATAACAAATTCTGTAGTCCTACAATAACAATACAACCACAATTAGTCTTTCCTGGTGCACAAGCTCTTTAACTCTTCACAGAGTACTGCACAGATTTTCTTCTTGCTGGAGCAGTCTAAGCCACAATACACTTGTCCACGGAGTAAGAAACCTACGTGGGTCATGATGCTGCCTTGTGCAAGGGAAGGGATGAAACGGTGCTGCTCAAAGCAATTAACTGCTTGAAAAAGACCAGTGCAGAGCCACAAAGATGATGGAGGGAGTGAAACATCTCCCCGCTGAGGAAAAGCTGAGGGAGCTGGATCTCTGTGGCTTGGAGAAGAGGAGGCTGGGGGGTGACCTTATTGATGTTTATAAATATGTAAAGAGTGAGTGTCAGGAGGGTGGAGCCAGGATCTTCTCAGGGATGTCCAATGCTAGGAGAAGGGGCAGTGGATGCACGATGGAACATAGGAGGTTCCATGGAAACGTAAGGAGAAACCTTTATCACAATGAAGGTGACAGAGCCTGGAACAGGCTGCCCAGGGAAGTTGTGGAGTCTCCTTCTCTGGAGACATTCCAAACCCACCTGGATCTGTTCCTGTGTGACCTAATCTGGGTGATCCTTCTCTGTCACGGGGGTTGGACTCGATGATGTTTCAAGGTCCCGTACAACCCCTACCATTCTGTGATTCTGTGATAATTGGTGTTTGGGCAGCAGGAAAAATCCATGGAGAAATGAGAGGGAAGAGAGGGAAGGAAATCCAGCTCTATCACTGAGGTCATGGCATGGTAACCAGTGGCTGGATCACACTGAAAAGAGCTGAATATCTGAGAGAAGGCATGAATGGGAAATCCATATGGTAATCCAGTGTGATCATCTAGGGCAGACAAAGCTAGTCAGCTAAAATGCCATGGAGTAAAACAGAGAGCAGAATTCCTTTTCACAGAGGAGGTTTACAGCCCTGCCACCCTTCCCCTTGCTGGTGTTTCCAGTGAGTGCATATTAAGTGACAGTGGGGCTGTTCAGTCCCATTTTAAATGAACGTTGTAAAGTGGGCATTTGACAACTTATTAAAAATTTAAGCATAATTCCAAACCCCTAGTTAGTTGATTTTATAGTTAATGTTTCTCTGTTGGAATAGAAACACATGATGTCTGTCAGCAAGCCAGCCACAATAGCCCTAGGCTGATTTTCCCAAAATAAAACAGCAGTCTATATCTGTCAGGACTGTGCCGGTGCCATGTTCTACACGGGCACTTCTTTAACCTGATAATTCAGACAGCTAAAACATGTCTAAGAAATGGCTGGTGTCCTTGCAATCTGAAAGAAATTCTGTTCTCTTCCCCAGTGTGCCATAACTAGAGCAGCTTTCAAAACAGCCCACAGGTGATATCAGAAGAGCACTGAAATGTCACAATTTACTCAAGTTAGACAGGTATGTTAAAGAAACAGAAAAAATGGAAGAGGGAGAATGGTCCATTTTAAAATTAAAAGCTGGTTATAATCAATTTTTTTAAGGGAGTAAGATCAAGAAAAAAAAGTGCTTCGACAGATCACTGGCCCTGGTTGCAATAAAGACCTAATTTTGACCAAGTTCATGAAAGATTTGGTATTTGACAGCTGGCACAAAAGCAGCCTGTGCAGTTGTAGGGGTACATGCACCCATTCAACATCTGCTTAAAATGCAAATATGTTTACTAAAAATTAAGGAGATTAATTTTTAGTTTTAATATAGAATAAAATCAATTGTGCTGCAATATTTTAATGAAAAGGCCACACCACTCCTGAGAACATAACAGATTTGGAGGCTAACAAGGGACCTACATGCAAGCCCCTGTGTTGACCAACTTACAGGGACAACTTATAGAATCATTAAGGTTGGAAATGACCTTCAAGATCATCTAGTCCAACCCCAGAATTATGGAATCATAGAATGGCAGGGGTTGGAAGGGACCTCTGGAGATCATCGAGTCCAACCCCCCTGCCAGAGCAGGGTCACC